>CAJUYH010005435.1:0-23293 GCA_910591685.1 Galerucella tenella | reverse complement strand
ACCAAACGTTACACCCATGCTCAATCCCTTGAGAGATGGGATGGAATCAAAGGATGCAGTTTTGCCAGGATCACCCTGGGCGACCCTCGGAAGCTGGCGCCGAAGAAATATTTGGCGATGACCAGGAAAAACCTACGTTTAACAGTAGGATTTCTGACTGGTCACTGTCAACTAAGTAAACACCTCCATACTATGGGGCTAGTGGACACACCTCTATGCAGGATGTGTGAACAGGAAGATGAAACTGTCAGGCATGTCTTATGCGAGTGTCCGGAGTTATCGTCAATAAGAGAGTGTGTGTTCGGTGAGTCTTGGCCTACACCTGCCGATATAAAGGAGATGTCTCCTAGTGACCTGACCACCTTCCTGAGAAGGACAGGATGGACAATGACCTAGGAGGAAAACTCCTCGGGAGGATGTACAATGGGTCACATGTGGCCTAAGTGCTGTGAGCCTACACACTCACCCTCCCTACTCTACAGATACACAGATACTATAGATTTATTGAAGAAACACACACACACACACTATAATAAACTGAATTTATATACGCACTACTTAATGTCTACTAATTTATCTACACTCGGTATAATAATTGTCCTAATTTATCTTCAACACTATTTATATTCACCATCTGTTCACTCACTGTATACTGAAACTGTTTACCGATTCACTGTATACTGAACAACTCCCCGACTCACTCGAAAACCCGTGTATATATAGTTCTTCGTAACTCTAGAACCTTCTTGAATTTACGAAATCTATAACATTCGGGAATAAACCAGTATACTGAACAACTCCCCGACTCACTCGAAAACCCGCGTATATATAGTCCTTCTCAACTCTAGAACCTTCTTGAATTTACGAATTCTATAACATTCGGGAATAAACCATTGTATTGCTTTGTATGGCTCCTTCTAGAAAGCGCATTCACCAAAATTTATAGTTCGCGACAGGACCGGCTTCTGAATCACTGAGTTCGTAACAATAAGCACAAAATTCAGCCATCTGCCCTTATCTCAAATACCAATCATAAGAGAGTGACGTCGTACTTTCGCAAATATCTATGATCCGAACATCTGTTTTGAATTACAATGTGGAACCGCACACATTAGGATTCATCTCTATGATAACTAATCGCACAAACTGATTCAAATTTTGTTCATGTATCAAAATAAACTTTTAGCCTGCAAGCTGTCAAGTGTTTGAAATTTGACTTTGACACAGATCATAGATAACCTAACGACACAGATCACCAAATGGTATTTACGAATTGATGATGTCATAGACAGACGCCATTACTATTCTAGCGTTTTGGCGCATAATTTGAAATGTGTTTTTAAAAGTTGAATTTTTCCTTACAAACTTTTTTCTTGCAGAATTAACATTTTTTGTAGATAAATTATATACGTGAAAACATCGTGTAGCAGTTTTTCAAAATCAGTCATCATGCCTATTATTATTGTCTAACCAGTCCCTAACTTCAACTGCGTAATGGAGAGGTGCTCCGTCTTGCTGGAAGTTCAAAAAAATCTCATCTAGAGCTGGACTGCCATCGCTGTCCTGTTGCTTCTCTAATTCATCAACAGTTATGGGCTCAATAATGTTCTCCAGCATATCGAGGTATAAGCAAGTGACCAATCACAAAATCTCCTAAAACCCCTGCCCAAACATTTAGACACCCTGTATGTAACGTGTAATTTTATAGAGCAAACAATAAAATTTCCAATCATTTATTCGAAAATAAATTGGTTAAAATAGTTAAAAGCGAGGAAATGGATAAATAAAGTTTCTCTCCGATTTGATTATATTAATTTCCCGATAAATATTTTTTATCTCCGACTCATTTTGTATCGATTGGTAAATTTGGTTCGAATAACAAAACACACTCATATACACAATACATTGTTCATTATGTTTTTGTCGAATATCGAAACAGTCGAACATCGCGGTCATAATTCTAGATTAATATCGAAATACCACAGGCTAAAACAGCAGAGACGTATTCATGATAATATGATAATAATAATAATTTGTAGAATTCTCAGACTTCATATGAATATTACTTTGTGGATATTACTTTAGGAATACAAATTTTTTTAGACTAGTTATTGAATCACCCTATACAGGGTGTCCAGAAACTCTCCTGCCAAACGGAAACTACAATTACTAGAGGTGATTTTAAGTCGACTTAGCTCAAATTAAACCGGCTACTGTCCAAGTCGATCGACGACAAGGAAATAGCAGTAGCTACTTTTCTGGATATAGAGGGAGCATTCAATTATCTATAACAATTATCTATAACAAGGTGTATGGAAAGAAGAGGGGTCGAACCCATCATCTGCGGGTGGCTTGCAGCTAATCTAGGGAATAGGATAATCACATCCACCCTGGGGGAGGCAACCATCATAGCGGGGGTGGAAAGGGGTTGTCCTCAAGGAGGCGTCTTATCGCCCCTTTTGTGGGCGATTCTAGTAGACACGCTTCTAGTAAGGCTTTCAGATGAAGGTATTCAGTGCCTGGGGTATGCGGCCCATATTGCTATCGTGATAAGAGGACGGTTTCCAGACACAATATCAGAGCGCACCCAAAGGGCGCTTGATATAGTGAGTGGCTGGAGTAAGGAGGAAGAACTGGCAGTGAACCCCACAAAACTACACTGGTACCGTTTACAAAAAAGAGAAAATTGCAAGGTCTACAAAAGCCGCAAATTAACGGAGTGGAAATTCCATTTGCGAAAGAAGTTGAATACCTAGGGGTGATATTTGAACAAAAGCTCACATGGAACTCCCACATTGAAAGAACCACACACAAGGCCAGAATCGCCCTTGGAAGGTGCAGGCAAATGTGTGGAAAAAATTGGGGATTAAATCCCAACATGACCAAATAAACCTACCACCACTACATATCCTCATACAAGGAAATGCAAGATCTGTTAGTCACAGATTATTACAGGGACCTTCTCCGATAAGCCAAGAATAGGGTAAGGTCTACAAAGAGCTATATGAATAAATAAAGGCAGATCCAATACTGGGAATGCCAACGGATCAGATTGCCCCCCAATATAGCTTTAAAAACGACTATACAGTTTACATTCCAGAGAGAAAGCACTGGGAAGCAGGGCCTCCTATAACAGCGAATCTCAACTGGTACACTGATGGCTCGAAAACGGACTCCGGAGTAGGAGCCGGAATATATGGGGTACAAGAGAAGATCACGATCTCTCTAAGCCTAGGGAATCATGCTACTGTCTTTCATGCAGAGGTACTGGCGGTACAATGCTGTGCAGAAGAGTTGATGAGACAGGAGGTCGATAACCAAAGAATCGTCATCCACTCCGACAGCCAAGCAGCACTTAAGGCGATATGCTCATATAAGATAACATCAAATCTGGTGTGGGAGTGTCGGAAGGCTCTAAGCAGACTAGGTAGTCATAATAGAGTGACCCTAGCCTGGGTACCAGGCCACCAAGGAATAAAAGGCAATGAAAAGGCTGATGAATTAGCCAAGCAGGGAGCAACGGAGGTCATGATAGGGCCAGAACCTTCCTGTGGAATTGAAAAATGCCTAAGTGAAGAGAGCATCCACAAATGGATAAACAACCAGGCGTTGCGCTGGTGGTATGAAGCCCCAGGACAAAGACACGCAAAATTATTCCTTAAAAGCCCTTCGACAAAACTGTCACACGACCTACTAAGTCAAAGTCGGGAAACGACGAGGATGATGGTGGGAATGCTAACCGGACATTGTAGGCTGAGGAAAGATATGCACACAATTGGCCTTGCAGATGACAGCCTATGCAGGTTCTGCCAGGAAGAAGACGGAACCGCGGAGCACATGCGAAGGCCTAGCAAGGGTGCGGTTTCACCGAGGGCAGAGAGCTACGCAAAGGAGGCGGTATCCAGGCTATTAGGTCTAATAAAAAGAATAAAGCTAAATATTGAGCTCTAAATATAGGGAGGACCACAATAGATCTGCAAAGGTCGCAGTGGGATAGGACAAAGAGCCACTCCAATTCTAATCTAATCTAATCTAATCTAGCTCAAATTACATTTATCCGAAAATGCTTCCTAAGAGAGCTACAGCCCTTTGAAGAAGACGTCCTCATATGAGTTTTCTTCAAATTATTCAAAAATTCCGTTACTTAAAATATTCAAACTTGGTATAATCAATAAACTGTTACAAACCTGTCATTCGCTGTAAATAAATTTTTTTCAGGTCCATCACAAGCGTGTCAGTCGGGGGGACCTAGAGGTATTTTTATTTAAAAAAATTTCAAAAGTTAAAGACAGTTTACCCCAATCAGGGGAATATTTTAAATTTAAATTTAATGTAATTTTTGAAGAATTCTATTATTGTGACGTTAATGTGTTGTCGACCTTTAATTAGGTTTTTCTACATTCATGCAAAAATCAACACTTTGGTGAAACAAATTTAATGGAAAAAGTGGAAAAAAAGACTCATCTGTCATTCTTGTCAGTTTTGTTTTGATTTATCACAAACATAAATATTTAAATAAAATAAAAATCCAGAGCAAGTGTCTGATCCTTCCCTAATACAGCGATAATATATATGTACTTATGTATATCTTACTACATAGTCTCAACGAGTTACAATTATTGCAAAAATTTTTGATTATTTAAAATACAAAAAAAAGAAGAACGGTTAAAATACATTCTGAGTTCTGACATGGTAAATGATATTTATTATATTAAATATCACAGTAATATTATAAAGTAACATCTTTTAAGTTGTATTGAATATTAATAAGAAAATATTATATTAATAATTACTAAGAAAATGAGTAATAGCGATGAAGAAGAATTTATTGGGACCCCATCAGAAATAAGTGAAATTGCAAATGAGGCATCATTAAAATTATTACCTAATAAATCTGATAAAAATGTAAGAAATTATATCTAATTTTCCAGTTTTTGCATGAATGTAGAAAAAATATTGTATGCAACTCGTGCAAAACGTGTTTTTTGCACTCGACGTGTTGTCCAACTTCAAATCGATATCATGAACCGTTTTCGGGAAAAATGAATTTAAACTTTTTGTGTTTCTCACATAAAATCATGTTGGATTATAAAATTGTATCTGTAATATCAAGATGGCTTTGAAAAATCAACAAATTGTACAAATGCTGGTAACAAAAGTCGTAAGTATTAAGTTTCTTACATTGTTTTGGAAATTTTAAATTTAGTTTATAATTTTTTAATAAAAATACCTGTTGGTCCCCCCGACTGACACGCTTGTGATGGACCTGAAAAAAATTTATCTACAGCGAACGTCTGGTTTGTAACTGTTTATTAATTATACCAAGTTTGAATATTTTAAGTAACGGTATTTTTGAATAATTTGAAGAAAACTCATATGAGGACGTCTTCTTCAAAGGGCTGTAGCTATACACCACAATTAATAAGATTCAGTATGGTTTGAGTTTGATCTACAATCAAATATAAAGTTTAAACACTGGAAAGTTGAATTGTGATAACTTTTGACGACAACTACTAAAAAGTCATCCACGCTGGCCATTTATTCGAGTGCTACATGGATTCAGCGGCACTCGAATATTTCCAACCAAAAGATTTCGTTGTCCCTATATTCAGCTATTTTTACAATTTCAATTATAGTCCACACGTTTTTTTAAAACAATATTTGCTAAATATGTAGTGAATTTTTAAATGTCAAAGGTAATAGTATATTATTAATGCATTATTTACATTAATCAACGATTTTTTTACAGGCAACCCAACGCACATCTTATACATTATACATATTTATATTGACAGCTACCTATGGTGTAGGCAACCAAAGAAACATTTCTTTGCAACTAACACGAGTATTAAAAGGGCAATTAACAATCTCGAACATTATCTCGATTGTTAATGGCCCTCATTAATACACTTGTTGGTTAAATAACTATAAATGATAATTTATTTGCAGGAAACTGTAAATAAAATAGATAGTAAATATTTTTTCGTAGCCAATTGCATCATCAACAAATATCAATACGTAATGTATCTACCTATTCCGTCCCTGAGTGTCGGGGTATGGGGGGAGGTTCGATAATTTTTTTTCTCAATTGCAACAACGAACGACCAGCAACAGCCGCGGCGAGCGTAGGGAGAGCGGGGGGGTCGAAAGGGGCACATCTGATCCTGACATGGCGACCGCTCGTTAATCACATTTCATTTCAGCGCCGATGGTTTTATGTTGGTAACAGATTCCCGAAACTCCAGACTGGACGAACTTCGAATAATTCGAAAAATTCCTCCTTAGATGCAGGGCAATGTCATAAAAGGTGAAAAAGTAGATCAAAGTTGCAGTGAAACGTTGCATTTAAAAAAATAGGACAGCCTATAAGCCAAAAGTATTAATATTTTCTCAACTTCCAGCAATTTAATTGGAAAATTAGAATCATCATCACGTAATTTCAGAAAAACATCAAAAAGTGCCTACTATCATTTGTTACACCTTTCTTAATATTTAAGTCAGTTTAAATCAAACTTACCTTTCCTATTTGCAGCTTGATTTTCATTTAGATTATCACTATCACTACACAAATTAAAACTTAATTGTTAGAAAATTATTTCTATGACTCACTGATTAAAATTACAATTTGAAGACTGACAATTTTGTCTGTCATACCTGTGTCATACTACCAAAGCCTCCGAGATTGCTGTTTACATAAATTTATTTACTAAATAGTATGTTATCATTGAGTTGTAAAATTTATAATCCTCTTGAAATTAATTTAATTAAAAATAAAAATATTAATATTTTAATATTTTTAAGCCAGCTCCTGTAATACAAATTGCTTAAAAAAGAATACTGCTGCTGCCATCTAGAGATAAGAGAGAATACGAAGTATTCAAAGAAAGAAACCAGCAGTAAAGTATATGACCGATGTCATGACTGGTTTGGTTATTTAGTCTGTCCATTTTTAATCCAGTCAAATGTCAAAACCACATCACATATCACATGCTGAAAAAAAATTTCAAAAATTATATTTATTTTAATAAGCATTAGTTATGAGTGTCTATCATGATGAAGTAGAAATAGAAGACTTCGAATTCGACGAAGAAGAAGGTGTTTATCATTATCCATGTCCTTGTGGGGATAGATTCGAAATAACTAAAGTAAGTTGAAAAGTTAGGTTATCTTCATTTGCTATATCCTTACATAGGTTGTCTCTGCTACTATCAAATACTATTTCAGGAAGAATTACTTGCTGGAGAGGAAGACGCTACGTGCCCTAGTTGTTCTTTAATTATTAAGGTGATTTACGATTTAGTAAGTATCAGTTTTTATTCGAATTCTGTTTTTTATTAAATTGAAACTAGACAGTAACTACTACACCAGTGCACTATATTCTATATTAAATACACATTTATTCTCAATAAACACTTAGGTATCTATAAATTAATTGGAAACAATTAAATAATTTGCAGGAATCCTTTAAAAAAGAACAGGAAGAAGTCAAAAGTTTATCAAATAATCTAAAGAAGCTGGAAATAGCTAAATAGTATTAAATATGAGTGGAAGAGGTAGAGGAGGCCGAGGCGGAAGAGGAGGAGTGTCAAAAACTTTTAATAGGGAACAGTTGACTACTCTAGGAGTTGGAACCAAGGAACTTATACCTGGACCTGTTTTACAACCACCACTTCTATATCCAATTTTAGAGAGACGACCTGTTCCTCTTACCGTAATTATCCATTTATATACATCAACTACCTAGATGAGTTGAGGAATTAATTTTGAATATATTTTAGCAATCACTTGAGATGGACTATCTTTTAATACTACGGCAAGATTTTATAGATCATATGCAACTGTCTGGATCATATTTAAAAATGCCTGAAAGTAAAACTCAACCGGAACAGGAAATTGACAAATTAGTTGCTCAAATTCCTAGTGCTAAAGAAAAATACGACTGGAGATTATTTCCTTCGGAATTGAGACCAAAAATGTTGGTGAAAAGATTAGCAAAAATAGATAAAGCTAAAGAAGTGAATGTAGAACAAAGGTTAGTTTTTATTTGTTCAGCGAATAAATTGTGTCTCCATCTGTTTTTTTTGCAATAGTAGAAATAGTCAATTAGTTGTGAGTGAAAAATTTGCACAGATATATTTATTGAATATTTACAATGCAAAAAAACAATCGAAATAAGTGAAAAATATTTAGTTTAATGTATGTATAGATTGGATGTCCTTGAAAAGCTAGAAACAAAAACTGACAATGAGCCAGTGCCAGTAAAAACTGAGGCAGTTGATGAAGATGACGAAGATAAAGAAGAGATTGAAGGAATGGACGAAGAAGAAGATGAAGAAATGGATGATGGTACTGATTATGCAAATAATTATTTCGATAATGGGGAAGGATATGAGGATGAAGATGATAATTTGGAAGATGGGCCCATTTATTAAACCCTTTGTTGTTTATTACATATTTGTTAATTTTTAATAAAAAAATGAATAATGATAAATTGGTTTCTTGTGTTGTACACTACATCCCTAATTTTGGAAGCAGATCTGCAATCTGGAAAAAAAGATTTGCTTTAATAAAGTTTTAATTTCAACTCTATTGTATCTGTAAAAATTTTTTATATAAAAAAGAACATTATAAAGTCAAATCGTTTGCGACATAAAACATTTGATTGAGGAAAAAAAGAAAAACAATCAAATGTAGACGTAGAGTATATTTTCAATAAAATAAATGTATATATAACAATATATACATATACAATCAATAAATTACATTCACTAGGTCCAAAAAATATAATTACTTTTTCAGGACTTCTTCGTTATTAGGAAGGCACAAATATTCAGTTTGCTATACAAGGTTACCAGACAAATCGAAAAAACATCAAATTTTGACCATGTCTAAAAATGTAGATAACATGGGAGTTGCCTAAAACGTTATTTTAAGCCCCATATTGGTTGCAAATGGAAATACAAAAGCTTTAAAAATATTTTGTAGTACATCGTGATTCTGCTTGGACTGAAGAGATTCTTCTTTTATTTAAAAATTGTTTTCTTTATCTGGTCACCTTGTACAATTATGTGGTCTCCAAGAAATAAACGTATAAAGGCAATAGAAGATTGGTAAGTTCATGATAATAAACAAGAATATCCGCTATACATATCACAGTAGTTCAAATGTCATGTCGTTAAACCTTCAAAAAAGTGTTTGTTTTATATTTAATCATACAGAAAATAATAGTAAATATTGGCGAATTATTTACAAAAAATTATACACTCAGTCAAATTCAGTGTAAGATACCAAGATAACAAAAAACATGAATCTTAAGTGGTTCCATTGTATTCATGGTTTATTATTCAGACCAGACCAATCTCTTATACGTTTAATTAAATAAAATTATTCTTATATCTTTATAACGTAAATAATATGAGGCATCTATTATATGCATCATTTGTAGAATCTTATCGAATATATCTATCACAGATTTGATTTCAACTTAAATTTTCTTCTGAACAAATGAACAATGAATCACTTCAGTTGTTTATTGTTTTGTATGATTTTTATTCCTTGACCTTGCAAGTATCTTAAGGTTGAATTAAGATTCAAAATTTAACAGCCAGAGAGCTGATGTATAATTCAAGTTAATAGATATTTTCGATAATCAAAAGTAACTGAGAATAGCATTTTTTTATTGTATAGTTCAGATCAAACAAAAAGACTAGATATTAAACAGCTAATTTTGTCATTTACACTCGAAATCTCATTTTTATGGTAGGTACTACAAAAACAGTACATAGTTTTAATGAACTGTGGCAATATAAACAGATTTACACTAAAATATTAAATCTCTGAAGCTACTAACATTCCTACTAGCAGCGATGAATGCCTAGAAGAGCAAGTAAAAGTGAATTTTTCCACTTGACATCTAATGTACCGAGAAGAATAAGAGATTCAAAACCATCAGTACAATTTTAATTAAACAAACCGGTACAATTTGGACACAAAGTTCTAGTTATTCGAAACTTACAGCTTATTGATAAACATACAGAGGAGGATTCTTTGTAAATAAAAATTTCTAACTAAATCAACTCTGGCAAGATGTGGCGAGACAATATCAGAATAAATTGAGATGTTACACAGAGTTGAAGATTTTTAGTGTTGATCTCGATATCCAGTAGGATTATTAGGAAGTAAAACTTTAAATGACACAGTTCTCTTTACAAAACAAAAAATTTTGCACACAAACACAAATCGAACTTCTACTTTACTAGCACTATATTATAAGTAAAACTTTACAAAAATAAATAATAAGTAAATATCACAAGGGCTCTACCAAATATTACAGAATAAAAATATAAGATGTTTCACTCGTTCGAATTTATCTGCTAGATTATCAATAAGCATCACAAAATTACTAAGATGCTGGATAAAAACTGTGAATTGATTCATTTTAAAAATTCAAGTTTATTTTTTACTTACCTTTTCAAATTCATATCCCGAACATTTTTCGAAATTATTAACATTTAAAAATAAACCTTTGTGATAAAGAATCCTATTAATTCAAATATATATTTCTCAAATTATCCCTATACAGGGTGCGGCAGATAAACGGTCAATTAGAGATATCTCGAGAACTAAAGGTATCTGAAATATGAAAATTGGCATGAAGGGGTTTTGAATAATTAGCTATTCAATGAAAATATTGCCGTCACCATTCTACTTCCGGTTATACCGGAAGTCACACATAACTTTGTAATTTTTAATGGAAGACCCTGTATATTTTTTAATTTTAGGAATATTCACGTTATTCTGAACATTTTTTGTTAATAATACCCTATACCTATTTTGAACCGTTTTTGAGGTGTAACGTTTTTTATATGAAAATGACACTTTTTTACCATGTACATAAAATTCAATATCCTCTAATGTAATTTGAATAAAAGTTTAAATTTCTTAGGAACTATTCACCACATACCGCTTTATCGTTTACACTGTGAAGTTACCTTTTTTACTATACAGGGTGCTGTCAAAATTGGAATAAAAACGGAATCCACAATCTTCGCGTAATTCCTTTTTTTCAAATGGGACACCCTGTATGTGATTATTAATTTTGGAAGAATATGTTGTCCACTATCGATATGTATTACTATTCCCTATACCTATCTCCTGCAGTTTTCAAATAAATCAGCTTTATACATTTTTGTCACAAAAAATTAATTTTCTTATAGGCTATGTGGTATTAATTTATTGAGTTAAACACTCGGTTAAACATTGAACAATTATACATATACTATCAAAGATAATAAGGTACTAGCTTGTTAATTCAACAAATGTTCAAAGTGTTGCCCATCAACTTCCAAACATTTATAGACTCTTTTGAGGATGAATTTGGATGAGCTGCAAAATATCCCAGGATGTCTATTTGTAAATCCTCATTATCGACATGGGTCTTCGGCTTATTTCTTTTACTTTTAAACTGACCAAACTGGGAACAGTTGTGTAGCAAACGTTTTACAGTTTTATGATTTGATCGAGGCTTTTCAGGATATCTCTCAGCAAACACACGGCAAGTTCTGGATACCATTCTGTTATACTCACCGTGAATCATAATTAAATTTAAAAAATCATCATTTGTATATCCTAAATGTGCCATTATTATTTTGTTAAGAAAATTAAAGGCAAACTATTATTATACCTTTCACTCAACGGCATACAACAAGGTGACTATTAAACATTAACAATAACTGTCATTTGTCAGAATATTCCATAGGCGACTTGATAAATTAATTTTTTGTGACAAAAATGTATAAAGCTGATTCATTTGAAAACTGCAGGAGATAGGTATAGGGAATAGTAATACATATCGATAGTGGACAAAGTATTCTTCTAAAATTAATAATCACATACAGGGTGTCCCATTTGAAAAAAAGGAATTACGCGAAGATTGTAGATTCCGTTTTTATTCCAATTTTGACAGCACCCTGTATAGTAAAAAAGGTAACTTCACAGTGTAAACGATAAAGCGGTATGTGGTGAATAGTTCCTAAGAAATTTAAACTTTTATTCAAATTACTTTAGAGGATATTGAATTTTATGTACATGGTAAAAAAGTGTCATTTCCATATAAAAAACATTACAACTGAAAAACGGATCAAGATAGGTATAGGGAAGTATTAACAAAAAATGTCCAGAATAACGTAAATATTCCTAAAATTTAAAAATATACAGGGTCTTCCATTAAAAATTACAAAGTTATGTGCGACTTCCGGTATAACCGGAAGTAGAATGGTTACGGCAATATTTTCATTGAATAGCTCATTATTCAAAACCCCTTCATGCCAACTTTTATGATTCAGATACCTTTAGTTCTCTAGATATTTCTAATTGACCGTTTATCTGCCGCACCCTGTATAGCTTAAAATAAAATAAGCTTTTCGAACTTCTCTGGTATCTACCGGTCTCGTTATTGACAACAAAAGCGAGTCGTAAACATAATTTATGAGAGCGGCGTCCGTTTGGGACAGCAACTTGAATCAAACCGCCCTGGAGTGAAACATCTTATATTTTTATTCTGTCTGTAATCTTTGGCTCTACTAACCTAATTGCAAAAATTAAAAACACAATAGCGTATTATATAAGTTCAATTTTCTTTCATATTGGAAGCATTACATATAATTGTATATATACGAGGTCTAAGAGTTGTATATATAATGACAACTTAATTTTGAAGGATATTGTAGACAGTAACTTTTTTAAGTAGATTAATATAAAAAAATTATAAATTCTGTAAGGGGCGTCATTACAAAAAAAAATAGTATTTCGTTTGAAAATGATTGGTAACACAATAGGGATAAGAACGAGAAATAATTGTACTTTTCTGCTATGAACCAACCTGTAGAAAAACCTTTCTCAACTGCTACTAATGCCATTTGAGCAATAGAAGGAACTGAGATAGGATTGTACGGGCCAGGAACCAAACACTCTGGAAGTTTGGGAAAAACCACAAGTATCTTTCATAAGCCCGCTTTACAGTTCGCAATTCTTGTTGCAATGTAATGCAGCAACACTTTGACCTTGCAAGGGGTTGCTTGCAATTATTGACAATCGTTTTACATCTCACAGTTATTGCAATATGCAATTTTCAATGTGGATACTAACAAAAAAATTAAAGCTTATTTATAAGGTTAGGTTAGTGCATGTGTCATATGATGTTGTAATTGTTGATAAACTAACTTTGCATTCAAATTATTGATCTGTATACCTGTTTATGTTGCGTTTTAAAGAAAACAGTCAAGTTTCATTTTGTTGGTAACAAAGAAATTACCAACTTCTCCCCAGAATTGCATGCAAGCTGCAATACAAATCGAACAAGATCGATTTGGGACAAGAACTAAAAATGGCAAGAGACTTGTCAAATTATCCTCTTCTGCGCATGCCTTTGATCAAGAATATTGGAAGTTGCATGAAAAATGGTGAACTGTAAAGCGGGCTATAAGGAAAGAAAGAAAGTGTGCCCAGTTCTATATTGACATAGGATTTCAGGACACACTGGGATAGAAGGAAGTGAAAAAGCAGCACTAACAAAGAGGGAGAATGAATTAAACTTTTGGGGGCCGGAACCCTTTAGCAGTATCCCTCCAATGTAATATTGGGAGAAATAGGAAAGTCCAACCATTGCAAAGATCTATATTAGTCTCAGAAAATCAAATATGCTTCTGGGTGACTACAAGCTGTTGAGATCAAATCAATGCAGATGTCAAAGTAAAACTGCACTGAGTTTTAACAGGCTTCCTAAGGGGGAATTGTCGCTTGAATGACACCTGAAAAAGCTCAAAATAGTGGAGGAAGAATAATGTAGATTTTGTGACACCTCCATCCACATACTTTCCAACTGCACAGCACTTCAAAATCCTAGAGCACAGCACCTGGGAGATTAATGGATAGAGGAACATTTACCTAAGTTGGAGCCTGCAGATATCCTAAAATTCCCTCGGGAAATAGAGCTAAAGGAGATACTAGTCTCTGAGACTTCAGGAACTAAGGGGGCAAAATAGATCTTTTAGGTCTTAGTGAATGCCATATTAATAGGCATACATACTTCAAAATGCTACCAAACATTTTCAAATGACTATAAATATTTCAACACATGATTTTTTTTTGTTATTTTTCATAAATTCTATGAAGAAATCAAATAAAAATTTCTGTTTATTCCAACATATAAACGATGTATATAAATATATTTGGCTAACTTAAAATAATAGAAATTAGGAGACGATTATAAAATAAATATTTATAAATTTCAGACATTTACTGGATTAGATACAGTTAAGTCTTTCAAGGACGGGGAAACTCTTGGTTAGTGATTTTTTTTGCAGAATTTAAGTACATTTTGAACAAAGAAGTATATTTTTCAGTAACTGTCATTAAAAAGTGACACTTTCAAGGTAATGGCACAGAGTAGACCATCTAACAAGAGGCGAAAGAAAGTACTTTACGTGATTGCAAATTTGTGTGCACATGCGTGAATTAATTAGTTTATCTGTCAATGTCAAGTCGTCACTTCCGTTCTTTCCCCTTAGTTCACCGTGTCAGTGATGCTAACTTGGGGGGTTTTCTCCGTAAATTTAGGGAGAAAAAATGTATACAGGGAGTTTTTTAGGAGGAATAATTTGTTGGGGGTATTTTTATGGAGAAAATTTTAGTTGCGTTTTTTTTTAATAATTGCACTACTCTCTAGTCTCCATACTCCATACAAATAGTTTACGCTGCTAAGTAAATAAAATAAAATATAAAATAATTGTATTTTTACATTAAATTGTTTAAAAATACAATTGTATTATTCAATATTACTAAATAAATAACTATTCTAATTTGTTTCATTATATTGATAATGATATACTTTTGTCACAGTTGGGGAGTTTTAGTTTGAATTTAGTGGGTTTTGAAATTGCTTTAGGGGAAGAGTTTTCGATCAGTTGGCATCACTGCACCGTGTATTATTTTAAGATTAAGTTAAAAATTAGACACATGAGATGAATAATAAGGTGTTCTCATGTTGGTAGTTAAACTGTTCATCAACACTACTATTTATCTTCGTGTAGTTATGGTTTTACTTCGAATCAATACTCGTGTAACTTTTCTCAGTGTATGGGCTAGTTTTTATTTCAATGCCTTGACTTATTTCCGCTCAATATCGTGTAAGTCCGACTTCAAAGGAACCGACAAAGCTTTCGTCTCTTGTTAGATGGTGTACTCTGTGGTAAGGGTGTTAAAACATGACTAAAGGAAGGTTGTTAAATATAAATAAATTTTTGAAAATAAATAAATAAATAATCATTATGTCAATATCTGTTACACTATTATTTATAAGGCGTACAGCTGAATTCCTAGTTTGATATCACTGGCCATATAACTTCAATCAATTTTTGTAATGAATTATTGAAATAAGTGTGTTAATTATAATCATTGCAAGTTGCTGGTTAAAAAAATTAGGAATTTCGGGTAGCACCACTAAATATCCTATCCAAAAATATCCTGCCAAAAAAAACCTGTTCAAAAATATCCTTTTTGCGCGATCCATCTTTTTTGTTCATTTACAGCATCGGTTGTCAGGACGGTAGGTTGTGTTTACTGATTTTCAAGTCTAACACGTCGGTAAGTGATTTAATTACCGTTCAGACGTCGGTAAGTAAATTACTTACCGACGTCTCAGCCCTACATACATTTAAGTGGTCCTAAATAATATATTACTTCATTCATTACACAAAAGAAACAAAAAAATATGAGATTTATATTTTTTAATGAACAGAACAATATAAAAAGTAATAAATTCACCAAAATGCAAATTATATTTTAAACTGATCGAGAAGTATAAATGTCACTTTTGACATTTCGTTCATTTCGAAGAAATTTAAATTATTTTATTCGAAATTTATTTCAATACGATCGCGCAAAAAATGGTATAAGCATCTCGAACGTTAAGGGTAATACCCGTCTCCAGCAAAATTGGACACATTGCTGTCGACCAGTAAACAACCCTTACCGTTCTTAATACTCAATATACTATAACTGAAAATATATCTGAGCCAAGATTCAAGTCTATTACTTAGTTTAAGAAGGGTGAATCCAATTATTATATTCCCTTCCCCTTCTTGAATGCATTCATCCCTCCCATCCAATACTTTCTTAGGTGAAATGCGAAGAGATATTTTTGGAGGGGTTATTTTTGGTAGGGGATATTACGGGATGGGTTTTTTTTTGGCAGGATATTTTTGGACATGATAATATTTAATCCTAAAACCGAATTTTCTACCGCAACCTGTAATAATTTTTCCTTATACGATTTAAGCTATTAAGAATTCCCCATTCTTGCAAAAATTCCAATAATAAATTCAAATAATTTTTAAAAAAATTAGCTAACTGGTTGCTGCAACTACTGCAACAGGTCCCGGCTGCCTATTATAGCCAGTGCTCAAACTAGGATGAAAATATTTATAGTACAACACCATAAAGAAAATACCCAAAATAAAAGGGATAACATTCAATAAAATAATGGGTAAATAATAGACTTTCGTTTTCACATCTTCGTCGGCGTATACGCTCCACATAACGTTGGCTATTGTGTTTTCTGCAAAGAGTACGCAATAGAAAATAACGTACTTGCAGAAAGTTGGACCTTCGACCTGTTTTAACAAGTACAATAATTATATATAGTTACAATAAAAAATAATAGCATGGTGTGATAAAGTGGTTGACCTTCATAAAATTTTCGTTTTGAATTGACTATTGGACCTGCTAACAGTTGTTTAATGGTTTTATATGGATAAGATTATTCAAATATATGTGTGTGAAATTATTTAGATTTTTTCTGTTTTTGACAGATTATAAAAGGCAATGGACAAAATTATAGTTTTAAATAGCAGCTTTTATAAATTTTGTAGTTCAAAATAGAAGTTTTAAGAATTTTTCTATACAAAATGGCAGTTTCCAGGACTTTTTTCATACAAAATAGCAGTTTTCGTTAATTTTTCTATTCAAAATATCAGTTTTCAGGAAATTTTCTACTCAAATAGAACGTTTCATGAATTTTCTACTCAAAATTGCAGGTTTCAGGAATTTTCTCATACAAAATAGCAGTTTTCAGTGATTTTTCTATACAAAATATCAGTTTTTGCTAATTTATTTATACAAAATAGCAGTTTTCAGGATTTTTTTTCATACAAAATAGCAGGTTTCAGGAATTTTTTTAGTCAAAATAAGAGTTTTCAGGAATTTTTTCACTCAAAATAGCAGGTTCCAGAAATTTTTTACTCAAAATAGCAGGTTTCAGGAATTTTTCTATACAAAATAGCAGTTATCAGGAATTTTTCTATACAAAATATAATTTTTCGCTAATTTTTCTATTCAAAATATCAGTATTCAGGAAATTTCCCACTCAAAATAGCAGGTTTCAGGAATTTTCCTATACAAAATAGCAGTTTTCAAGATTTTTTTAATACAAAATAGCAGTTTTCGCAAATTTTTTTAGTCTAAATATCAGTTTTCAGGAATTTTTCTACTCAAAATAGCAGGTTTCAGAAATTTTTTTATACAAACTAGCAGTTTCCAGGAATTTTTTAATCATAATTGCTAATTTTTCGACTCAAAATAGCAGGTTTCAGGAATATTTCCACACAAAATAGCAGTTTACAGGAATTTTCCTTTTCAAAATAGCAGTTTTCAGGAAATTTTCTATTCAAAATAGCAGTTTTCGCAAATTTTTCTATTCAAAATATCAGTTTATCAGTTTGTAGGAAATTTCCCACTCAAAATAGCAGTTTTCGCAAATTTTTTTAGTCTAAATATCAGTTTTCAGGAAGTTTTCTACTCAAAATAGCAGGTTTCAGAAATTTTTCTATACAAACTAGCAGTTTTTAGGACTTTTTTTATACATAATAGCAGTTTTCGCTAATTTTTCTACTCAAAATAGGTTTCAGGAATATTTCCACACAAAATAGCAGTTTACAGGAATTTTCCTACTCAAAATAGCAGTTTTCAGGAATTTTTTTTATACAAAATAGCAGGTTTCAGGAATTTTTTTAGTCAAAATAAGAGATTTCAGGAATTTTTTTTCTCAAATTAGCAGGTTTCAGAAATTTTTCTATACAAAATAGCAGTTTTCGCTAATTTTTCTACTCAAAATAGCAGGTTTCAGGAATTTTTCTTCACAAAATAGCAGTTTTCAGGAATTTTTCTATACAAAATATCAGTTTTCGCTAATTTTTCTATTCAAAATATCAGTTTGAAGGAAATTTCCCACTCAAAATAGCAGGTTTCGGGAATTCTTCTATACAAAATAGCAGTTTTCAAGATTTTTTTAATACAAAATAGCAGTTTTCGCAAATTTTTTAAGTCTAAATATCAGTTTTCGGGAATTTTTCTACTCAAAATTGCAGTTTTCATGAATTTTCTATTCAAAATATCTATTTAAAAAATGAAACAAATAATTTTTCCTATAATTATTATGTTTCAACCATTCAACATTTTTTTCCCCAAATCTACAATAATTAAATTGCAATCAAGTAACGTTGTTTCAAAAGTCCAGGTGTTTTTTTTTGAGGGAATATTTTATCTCAAATCGATTTATGAATTTTTCCATTATTTTTTGAAATCTATCGTTCGAACGGTAGATAATTTATAGCTTTTAATCCAGTTGCCGATATTTACTCAAATTATTAGTAGTTGACACTGAATACGACACCTATACAGTATAAAGATACAACAATTATAAGATAATATAGTTGACACTGATTGAAGACATGATAAAAAAAACAGCTGCATATTATATGAATGACATTAAACATAAGTATGTAGTCAATGAATACGATAAAACTTGATGGAAATTCTAGACAACAAACAAATTTAGCACATTTAATGATTATATTCATCATATTATATAGATAAATTCCATAATTAAAATCGTACTAGTTATTAGTTGTTTTCTGTCGACAAATACTTATAATTATTGTCGTATTATTTTTAGGTTAAGTATACCTACTAAATATGAGTTTTATGAGCGTCTATTTGTTGGTTGTTTAAAACAAGGCGTAACAAAAAGGTTGGGGAGTCAAAAACCTACAAAATGCGAGAAAAAAAAAGGTTATTAATATCCAAGTTTAATACCCATTTCAACCTATTTTTTATCCTAGATTAAGTAGTATATTTAATGACCAATATTTTTGCTGCCCCCTGTATCATACCCGGCATCATGGAAATTTACATTTGATGTTGATCTGCTAATATCAAATGGTACAACAATAATAAGTCATGCGGTATTGTGAACTTAATCAGTTTGACCGCAAAATATAGGAATTTACATATTTACATATTTTTGAAAAATAATCTTATCTTAAAGTCGCAAGTAAATTACTTTTATTCGAGGTTAAAGACCTGAATGTTTACAATCAAGATCTTTTATTAGTAGAAAGTTACAGATATATGTTTAGTATACCTGGTGTTCACTAAAAACTATTGGAAAATTAAAATTCAGTTTATCTACTACTACTACACTAAAGACAGATATTTTTTACTTAAGCCCAGGTCCTTTAAACAACAGCTTAATAGGGAGAAAAATTGTGTACTGCTTACATAAAACAAGTAGTTATTATATGAAAATAAATGACATCATCGCACTTATAAGAATTAGTAATTTTTTATTTGTGCAATATCACTTACCAACACGACGTGGGTGAAGATATAAACTGCTCCTAAAATACAATAGAATAGGAAATCGTAAAGAGAATTGTGATCACAGAAATTATTTTTTGCACTTGTACAGGCTAACCATAACGTCATAACGAACCAATGACCAATAATAACAACTATTGTTTCGGTGGGACAGATCGAGGCTATCACACTTATGCAAAGGATTCTTGAAACTGCAAGAAAAAATAATTGTAGTTAAATTCGATTAAAAATATGAATAGTGTATGATGTAAATGTTACGTAGCTTCACAAAAAATAATTATTACATATTGGAATTTGATATTTCTATTTATGAAAAATACTTGAAATGACGAGTGATTAGCAGAAAATGTAATGTTAACCTTGCCATTTACGTTTACTTAGTTATTTTGTTTGCGTCATAAAATAAACCTGCTTAAATAAAAAATTGGATTCAATTATTCCAGAAATGGTAAATACCAAAAAAATTGCTCTCAACATTTTTTTGCAAAAACGGAT
Source organism: Galerucella tenella (assembly GCA_910591685.1). Lineage (NCBI taxonomy): Eukaryota > Metazoa > Arthropoda > Insecta > Coleoptera > Chrysomelidae > Galerucella > Galerucella tenella. The sequence continues at coordinate 3,085 of CAJUYH010005435.1, read as the reverse complement.
TTCGTAAATCTACAAGTACAATGAAATAGTGGCCAACCTGTAGAGCATAACTACATAAGGAAGGAGGGATTTTGAAACCAAGTTAAAGCACTGACAAAATAAACAGAATGAAAAATAAAATAATGCACTTACCAGTAACTAAAAAATGCCACATGAATTGTACAATGGTACCTGACCATGAAATATTGTTTTTTGTTCTGAGAGATACACGTAGAAGTCTTTGGTAAGATGCCATAGCCCATGCCATACTAACAAATGAACTGCCAATGGATAATAATTGATGAATAACTGAAAAATAAAAATCTCTCAAGTCCCATCAAAGACACAGGCTTTAAATAAATGAAAAATATGGTAGAATTTAAAAAAATAAGACATATTTATGTAATATCTAAATGGTTATAATAAACTACAAGTTATTTTTAGTTACTAACCTTGTAGATTAATTATTTGTATGCATCAAAGAAAAACAATCAAATAATTTGTGAATATATTGTTTACCACAAACCACAAAAAAGTAATAGAAATTACCTTTTGTTAATATTCAAAAAATATTATGGTTTAATTCCTATCAATAACAAACCAAACAATGAATTTCAATGCATATTATTGTATTCCTCTGTGATTGAAGATCCAGTATGGTAAATAAAAACATGCACACAGATCATACATACTAAATAATCTCGTAAATAATCTTATGAAATGTTTCTTACTTGTAAAGGTATCACCTTCCATCACTTTCCCATTACCATAGAATATAATTGCTAACTGAAGAATAAGCTGAGGTGCAGCTTCTAGGAAGCATTCCAGAACTCTTAATAATGCTACATCTGAGTCTTCTTTAACCATTAAATCATAATATTTCCTTTGGTTTTCTACATCTCCATTTTTTTCTGCCTTTTGAGATTTTATGGCATATTTTAAAGCATCAAAATATCGCAGAATAGGTGCTAATTGAAAGATCAGAACAAAAATTATACACAGCCTTTTTCTAGTAAATTTTTTTGTTAGATTACTTCCTCTATTAACGTTTCCATGGTCTAATACATACATTCGAACACTAAATGCTGTGTTAATTATGGCTGGTATAATGATAAAAGATAATGTAGCAAAAAAATATGATAATTGTTTGCTGTCATAGTACCTATAGGCTACATTACAATCAAAAAATACATCAGCTATGTGACTGATTATGGAAAAAACAAAACCTGCAACATCCAAATTTGTAGCTCTGTCTCTTGAAGGTATTCCATCAGTTTCCTCTCTATCAGAACTACACATCTTAGATTGATACAAGATGGTCATATTCCTTTTCAGACCGTGGTTCAATATCACTTTTGTATTTAGTTCTTTCTTTCATTACTTTAAACCTTCACTTCTTTATTTTGAAGAAATAACTCATTTGTATATATTATAATGAACAAAAATCACCAACATTTAAACTAATAATAAAATTGTATTGATGAATCATCGCAAACCTCAACCACGATTTCAAGAAACATAGGTACAAGAAATAGATGGTTTCATGTGATTTAAAAAAACGTAATGAAAGTGGTAAATAGCTTGAATGAATACGAATATGTAATAATATGCCAATCCGAGCCTTTCATCTGTCTTTCCAATATCTGTCATCAATGACAATAGAATTGTTTTGTACTCCTTTGCTGGATAATTTTAGGTTAATGTTGTCGAGCTCTATCTATCTCATGGACTTGTATATTATCATTTCTCTTTAGCGAAAAAAACCATAAGACATGAGTAGCTTAAAAGTATAATAAAATAAATAAGTTCGTCAACAGTTCAAAAGGTGGAGCTGCCTCTGTTATTTTGATCACTAGAAAATATCGATCACTATAAATAAGACCACATGGCATGAAATACAGAAATTGTTATTTCCAAAGAAAATTTAGGCATATAAACTTTTATAATAGTGTTAATTTTATTGGTTAGTAAATAGTACATACGTAGGTGAGATGGCAAAATCAAAGCGAACAGTAACACATAAGGAAATTGCTGTGAAAGATGATAATAGTAAACAAACGTAAGTAATTCTAGGATCACTTTTTTTATTAATAGTTTATCATTTACAAATACTAAAGATATTGCTCCAATAATTAATAACTAAAGTGTATGATATTAATTATTATTTCATATTTTAGAAAAGTATCAAAAGAATCACATTCACCCATCATACCCAGAGGAAAACCGAAATCGGGTAGAATTTGGAAATCTGAAAGGAAGAAATTCTCAACAGCAATAAAAACAAAAGGCATCAAAAGTTCATTTCAGAAAAAACAACAGTTGAGACAAAAAATGAAACAAATAAAAGAAATGTCAAATGCTATCAAAGCAGAAAAACAAGAAGAAAAAGAAAAGAAAAAAGAAAGGAGACGAGCCAATTTAAAACGACAAGAAGAAAATAGGTTAAAATCTGAAGTAGTGCAAGTTATCACCAATACAAAGAAATTGAAAAGGACCAAGAAGAAACATTTAAGAAATGTTGTTAAGAGAGATACAACTGTTGTGTCAAAATAAACAGGTTAAGTTTCAATACAAATCTTTTAAAATGTGGACAATCTGAAAAATTTTTTGAAATAATAAAACAAATGTACATACATGACATATATTGATGGGAAAAAATGAAAAACTATCACGTCATTTACACCAATTTGGTTTAATAAAAAATATGTACATTAAAAATTATTTTACATTCGAAAAATTCCAAAATTGGTATCTGGAATGTCTTTATTCAGACTAGCTGCTAGGCTCAGGCCTAAAATTTTTCTAGTATCCTTTGGATCTATTATTCCGTCATCCCAAAGCCTAAAAAATGGAAGAACATATTAGTACAATTATTTGGTTGAATCTAATAGGTATAAGAGGACAAATATGTCCATTTTTGTCGAATACGAGGTAAATAAGTACAGATCTAAGTTGGTACACTCTGTATAATAGTTGTTCAGATGAAGTATACCTACCTTGCTGTACTGAAATAGGGTGAGGCTTCATTTTCAAATTTCTCCAAAATAGGCTTTTCAAAGGTATTTTTCTGCTCTTCGCTCCATCCTTTTCCATGACTAGCAACCTG
>CAJUYH010005434.1:0-23298 GCA_910591685.1 Galerucella tenella | reverse complement strand
AAAAAATAGAAATATAGAGGAGAGAAAAAAGGAAAAAGTTGAGCACTGTTGGCCCGCGCAGGTGTTCACAGAGTACGAAAGAGGGTTATAGTTAACTTAACCCGAGAAACGGTGCCCGGCGGTTTATACGTAGAGTAGTGGTGTGGTAAAAAGTAGAGAGATGGTGTAGTGGCGATGGAGATGGTAGTGTCGGTGGTGGTGGTGACGGTGGAGGTGGTGGTGGTGCTGCTGCTGCTGCTGTGGTGACGATGACACAGACGTCATAACACGACATTCGTCCTGTCCGTGCGTTTTATAACGTTTTATAACGTTAACCTCCGCGGGCTTTGCCGTTCTCCCTCTCTCTCTCTCTCTCTCTCTCTCTCTCACACTCTCTCTCATTCTCCCACCCTCTCACTCTCTCGCTCTATCTCCAATATTGCTTCACAACTCTCTTCATTGACCAAATAAAAAAAATATAGATAAATAAACCCACACGGGCGTTGATACAATCGTGAAATATTTTATTTTTTTACTTCACACGTTTTATCATCAATTATTTATTCACACCGATAATTATCGCAACGTGATTTATACCCTATGGGTAACATTTGTTTATTTCACTTCAAATAATTGAATGAAAGAAAAAAAGAAATAATAATTTTTTTTTTCTTTCTCTTTTTCACACGAAAAAAACGAATTTTACATTTATATTGATAATTGACATCGTACGTTGTTTGTCCCCTCGTGATATGAGTGTGACGCGCGTGTGCGCATAATAATTTTTTTTTTTTTTTTTTTTTTCAAATGACCTATACTAGTGAATGTGGTGTGCACAAGTTAGTGTGTATGTGTATGTGTGTTTTCGTTTTCGTGCTCAGTTGCGTCCTTGAGTGAGCATCAAAAATCGATTTACTTCACGTCGCAGTTGCGTTTATTTACCACGACGTCCATGTGTTGTTGTTATTATTATTATTATTATTATTTTTATTTTTTTTAATGCCGCAAGGAGAGACGCGAGGAAGTGGAACATCAGTGTCGTTGTTATTATAATAATAATAATTGTTATTATGGCAGTGGCGGTGGTGTTGCGACGTTCGTAACAATTTGTATACACTGTGAGGCAGTAAAACAAAAAATAAATAAACAAAACAACGATAATATTAAACTTGATATAAAAACAAAAAATAAATAAATAAAAATAAGTGGAACAAACAACAATCACCATATTTTCGGATTAATTATTGGTGTGTGTGATGTCAACGGGATTCACTGAACACGACTCAGTTCGTACATATGCATCCAATGCACGGTACAAGCTGTTACGCCATAGGTAATTCGTTCCCTCGTCAATGATTCGTATCGTGTTTCACATATACACACGCACACACATACACACATATATATATATATATATTACTATATATATTTGTTGATTATTTATTTGTGCGCATGTATATGCTCTCACTCTGTTGGTTATCTTTACGATTTTGCTCTTACGGTTGATGTGACAACTCGGTCAATCGTAACCTTGCTCTCAATATATTGCTACGACGTAATATTCCAATAATAATGATAACGATAATATTAATAATCAACATAAAGTGAAAATATGCCGGCGGAATAGTATTATTAATTTTATCCGACATTTGATTTTGTTTCCATTGTTAATTGAAGTTTCAATCAATTTAAATTAATATGTACTGATTGATTGTTTGTTCATTGTGCTCTATAGATATTCGAATCAACAATTGCACGTGACATAAATAAATAATTGACAGATGAGACACAGACGAGCATTATAAGCGTATTGTAAAGTGCAGTTAATTAAATTGCACAATATGGCGCAATGTAAATGGAAAATATTTATACATTAGTAAAATTTTATTTATTCAATTTTTATCTTTCTTTGTTGCATTTTTCTTTTCTTCTTCTTCTTCATATTATTATTATTATTACTATTTTTTATTTTGCTTTGGAAATTTAGAGGATGCCGCAGGGGCTAGTGGAGCGTCGGAGGCGTGCGCTGTGTGTTCCAGTGATGTCGGTGACGCGGCGCCTTGCACTGCTGGACCTGGACCATGGCCGGCAAGCCTGAGCAGCCCATCTCTCACCCTGCTTCCCAAAATCATATTCATCAACAGCAACAGCAACAACAACAACAACAACAACAACATTATCACCAACAGCAGCATTCATTGCATCTTCAACAGCACCATCATCATCATCATCATCAACATCGTCAAATTAATCGTCGAAATAATCAATCAAACCAACAGCACATATCTCAACAGCATGATACACAGGGTATAGAACAAAACAGCGTGTTAGTTTATGTTCCAAGCGATAATTTTGCTTATACCACAGCAATAGAACATAATAATGCTGGCGGATCAACAGGAGGATATCAAACTTTATCGCAACACCAACAACAACAGCAGCAGCAGCAGCAGCAGCAGCAGCAGCAGCAATCGGAAGCCCCATATCACGGTGTGCTGCCACAAGTGGCCACGACACAACAAACATTTCCCGCCAAAACAAATTACAATGTTCTTACAACACAGAATATTGTAGGTGAATTGGAAAATGAAATCGAGCCTGGCGCCGATTGCTGTCATGGCAAATCAATTGAATTGATCAATTGTAATGTCGTATCGTCAAATAAACAGCAGCAACGACAACAGCAGCAGCAGCAGCAACAACACAAGGATGATGATGATTACAATTCAACGAATTATCGAACATCGGGTTTGATTAATGATAGGGCGACTGGTTCGCCCAGCAACGTAAATAAAATTGATCTCGGTGCATTAACATCAAGCGGTATACAAAATAATAATAACAATATTGGGGTTAGAAGTCCGGGGCAAAGTGATGCGGACAGTTTAAGCGGTACAAGTGATACGAGTGCTGTTGCAACTGCAATATCAGCAACTAGATCAGCATTACCAAGTAATGCAGTGATTGTTGGTGGTGGCGGTGATAATAATAATCATCAACATCATCATCATCATCATCATCATCATCACGATAATAAAACATTTTCACAAGCGCATTACGATTCAATTGGATCGTGCGGTGTCGGGAACGTTGGCAACTCCGTATATTCAATTTCTCGATTGCCCGAAAATTATTCGACAAGTGTCGGTAATAATACCACATTAAATGGTGTTAATGAAAATAATTTGATTGCCAATAATTTTGATGACAATGCGCGTTTGGCTTATGTAAGACATAATGGCGGTGTTGAAGTTTCAACTGGAGTTTATTCACTTGAAATTGAATCGCAATCGCAGCATGAAATAATTGGCAATAAAACACGTGTAATACATCAAGATTCATTGAATTCACAAGATCGTGGTTGTTATATTAATAATAATATTATTAACAATAATACTAATAACAGTAATAATAATAATAATAATAATCAAGTGAGAGCGATTGAAGTTGGTTGTGAGTCGGTGCGTTCGGATACTGGAGAGTCGGTTTATAGTACGAGCAGTTTGAGTAGTCCCGAGTGTCAAAGTTTACAACAATCGGTGGGTGTTGATCAAGGGGTTGGTGGTAATAATAATAATAATAATAATAATAGTGGCAGTGTTGTGTGTGCGCAGCAGGCTGCGCATTTGGTGTCACAGATTAATGTGCAACACAGCAGCAATGTTGCGTTGACTATGAACGGTAGTGTAGTGACGCAGCATCAACAAAAACAACAGCAGCAACAGCAACAGGCCATTGCTGCACCTTGCGGATGGAAGAGGATATGTACAAACGGCGTCATCATTTATATCAGGTAACAATTGTTTATTTTCCAATTGCATTGTCATTGTCAGGACTTTGATATTTAATGATAAATAGAAAATAAAGAAGAAAAAAAAAGAAAAAAAGAAGAATTAAGGACGTGGGAATTAATTTTGTTTATTAATTGTTGTATTTATGGCGGAAATAATTTTTGGAATGGGCAGTCAAGCGATTTGTTGAGGTCTCTCTTTGGCTACCGTTTCGCCCCTTTTCACCCACTGATGGGAATGAAAGAGAGAAGTTTACTCGAGCACATACATACATACATACATACATAATACACGTTAGGCAAGAGAGCTAAAAGTTCAAGGGTGTATGTATATATGTTATAGTCGGGCATGGTTGGGTTGTTGCGATGAGCGCGCGCGGCGTTTCGGGGTCATGCCAAATTCGTAACTAAAAGGTTTCGTGTCCTCTCTCTGTGTTTTTCACCCTCCCCACCGTCGATGTATGTACTCCCTTGTGCAGGGTATATATTGCCAAGCATCGTTTCGTTCAAGTTATACCTATACATATACCAAAGCAACTTCGTGTCGGGCCGGAACTCACTGGCAGGTTGTGCCTGAGAGACAATGGATATATTCCCATGAGAAGGGAACACGTCCCTTTCCTTGTCTCTTTTATTTTATTATTTCTCTTTTTTTTTTTTTTTTTTTTTAGTAAACCTCTCATCGCTTTGTGTTGTATAAAATTGCCGCCCATAATGTGTATCTTTGCTTTCTTTTCCACACCCATTGAACAAGACTGGGGGGGGAAAAAAAAAAAAAACAATGAGAAGAAAGGAAGAGATTTGTCAGTTTTTTTATTTATTTCTTTTTGTCATGAATTAACCACAGGATTTTTAAATATTTTTATATGGCGTATTCAAAGTATCTCCTTGGACGTCAGATTTTATATAAAAAAAAAACAAAAAGAAAATATGAGCAATATCATGTTACATTGTCATCAATACGTATACATTATACACTGTCATATATAAATATATCCTTTTTTTTTTTAATTGTTGAATAGTTTTCGCTCTTGCAGCAGCGAATAAATATTTTAAAGATAGCTATTGTAATACATTTATTCATATGTATCACGATGAAAACCATTTACATACCTACTCATCATATAGACGCACATCAAATGATGAACTATTTATTCGGGTAGTGGAGTTGCTGCTGCCTATCTCATTGAGTAGTGGATCAACCGTTTTGGATACAAGGGCACATCTCCCATAGACAGACGTTACAAGTTTACAAGCCGATCCCCAACATTTGACGGCAGGCAGGATGTATGAAAGGAGAATATACATTTATATACGCATATATACCTCAAGCGCCCCTTGGGATCGTGCACGAAAACATTTCACGTGTGACCCAACAACCCCGCTATATTGCTTACTGATTTACTAAAACATACTCCATCAAAGTATCATAGTTTTGCAATAAATTACCGTCATAAAAATTTCATACACACTAAAATGAATAAAAAAAATAAAATAAAAAAAAAAGGAAAGGTCGCCCATCTTGATATGATGAAAATTCAAGGGTCTCAATATTTTTTCGTTGCTCTGGATTTTATTTTCTCCTTTCTTCATCTTTTTTTATTTTATTTTTCATCCGCTTTCTCTTATGGATGAGACAATATATATATATATATATACTATTGACGCGAAAGCGCGCGCGCGTGAGCGAATCCCCGATTTACGTAACTCGATCTTGAACGGATAATGCTGGATCAGCTGGTGGCGGGGGACATTTTCCTTTGTGCTTGAACGACGGGAGGTATATTTTCGAGTCCCCTAATAAAGTGTAAAGGGCAACGGCACGTTGTGGCATCTCTCCGGCTATACGCATAACCGTTGGCGCTGATTGTATACATACATACATGCATATATACACACACACACAGACACGTACATATTTGTATATGTATTTTTACCTTTTTCATTCTCTCTCGTTTTCTCCCGTATTGAAATATAAGGTTGACCTGGTCTGCCTGAGCTTCGTTAAAACGATCGTTTCCGCTTGAACAAGAAACGGCGGGTGGCCTGAAAGAGTCATGGTTTAAATGGCGTTTAAAGAGCCATAGTGAAATAATACACATCGAAGATTTACGAACGAAAGAAATCGAACGTTGCCGCGTCATTCAATATATTTGCGGTTAAAATATTCTAGCATTTTATCGAGCATATATTATTCCCAAATTTATTTCTCATTTTTTTTTTTCTTAGTTTTTTTTTTTGGCTTTTTTTTCTTGCCCTTTCTCACTTTTAAATCACCTGATTATCACACGAGAATGTGCTTATACATGTGTGAACAAATCCGAACTTACTGAAAGCGGAAATAGGGTGGTTGGCATATACTACACGGCTCGAAGACAATTGAGATTGGAATTTCGTCCAAACCGGGCACGTGGTATACTGTCCATGCATCATTGATTTATGATGGTGCGTCGTAAATACCAACGGTGATGTACGACCATGACCGCAACGCCAGCTTCCTCCCACCCATATATATATATATATATATACATATATATCGCCCTGTTCCTCTCAACATTGCTCTATTCTTTTCTTCTTTTTTTTCATCTTCACGAATCGCTCCTTGATTTATAACACCTATATACGTAGATGATATTCCCTGTGTCGCGTGTGTATGTGTTTTCATGTGTGGAGCCTGTATTCTTTTATTTTTCTTTGTTATACTCTTGCATCACCATTTCCCGCGCACATTGTCAACTTAGTGTGTCTTCGCTTTATGTACCTAACCCAAGAGCATTTATATATATATATATATTTTTTTTATTTTTTTTTATTACTACCATTGCTCTTTGGTCATATTATTTTTATTTACTCGTAAACATATACGTATATACATAAATATATATATATATATATTCATTTATTTACCGGACGTTGCCCCATAAGCAGCTAGCTGTTGATGCAAACCGTTACGACAAATTCTTATTCATTCACGAGATAGTGGAAAAAAAAAAAGGAAGAAATAAATTAAATAAAATTTCAGTGATACACGAAATTTCACTGGATTTATATTATCTTTATGTATCTTCTTTTTTTTTTTTTATTACGCCACGTGGAATATTATCATGATGTTTCTTTTAGTACTAGGAATGTTTATGACTATTTAATTCATCAATATTAAATGAGTAAATTCACACTTGGGCCATTTAGGAAGGGATACACAAATGTATGGACCGCAGTGTCTCGCTCTCTATTTCTCGCTCACACTCTGTCTATCTCTTTTTCCATTTTGAAACTCTTGCTCTCTAGTTTTCTCCCCAGGGCATAACCCATTGAGGGGAAAATTCAAGCGAAAATAGTTACGTAACAACTGTATATGTACAGCTACTACTGCAGAAATGTTGAGAGCACGCGGGCGCGCGCGCGCGCGCTCGCTCAACGATTACGCAAACGCGATAATTAATTGCTTGTGTTCTCTGTTTAATGACTCGTTGGGTCGTTTACTAAACACGCCAAATCACCGGGACGTCACGAAAATCGCTACAGGTGCATCGTTGCGTGACTAAACTGTTAATTTTCCATAGTTGCGTAATATTGTGTGTCAATTCTTTTCGTTCAAGCTTGACAAAGACAACAGCGACAATGACAAAATGATGATGTGTGTGTGTGTGTGTGTGTGCGACAGTGATAGTTTGCGTGCGCATCATTATATTGTGATGTTGAATATAACCTTGTCTCGCATGACATATATAGACCCTTGGAATTATTATTCTAAGAATTAATTTTTTATGCAATTTGCGCGCGTAAAACTTGTCGGATTTTTTGATTGACATGATTTAATATATGGGCATGTATGGCTATGTATATCTAGGTATATAAAGGTGAATTGTAGATCACGTGTCTCGTATACTTGTGTCATTAAATCATGCGATGGATTATTCGCTCATAAATGTAGTGTCCTTGACCAAGATCACACCATTCATGTATAAAAATAAATAAGAAAAAAAAATAATAATAACATTCACCGACATTTCAATGTAAATTTATTCACTAATATAATGAACAAGAAGAACACACACACACACACACGCGCACACACACACACACACATATATATATATATACTCTCATGACACTCATATTATTGTGTTACCATATCGATATCGACTGTGTCAGTGGTTGGTGTAGTAGATTTGTGCTTGACATTTTACGCCAGTGGTCAGGGTTCAATTCTCACTGTATGTCATAAATAAAAATTTTCTGAAAAATTAATCACTTCACATTTTTTTCAGTTATTAAAAAAAATAGTCATATGCCCAATGATGAATATTTATATTGTGTAAAGTCAGAGTTAATCTCGTGGTATAGGGGCATACAAATACAGAGTACAAAGTGTTTTTATATACTACGCGTCGTTACTCAACTCTGTCTCGGGAAGGTCTGAGATGAAGTCAAATTCACTATAATTCAATGTAGTGGTTAATGCTCTAGAAGAGCAAAGCTCCATCAGTGGATTGCGGCAATACCAGAAACAGCGTTGGCAATTGTTGGAATTGATGTTGTTTCATTAATTACCTGGGAAGCTTTCAATGTTATTAATAATAAACATTGTTAACGGAGGTTGCCATTGCCCACGATGAAAATGTTCCGTGACTCGCTCAATAGTTTAATCCACGAGACATATTTCACGAGTTCAAGTAAACTCAAATGTGTAACTCAATTCAGACTATTCTAACTCTGACAAATGTTATTGCAATACCTGAGGGCATTTTTTTCTTTGTTAAATGATGAAAAAAAAGAAAAAAGAAAAAAAAAACAATGAAGATTCAACAGCGATATATTTTGAATGAGAATAAAAATAATTTTATAATTATTATCACTGAGAGATTACCTTTATAAAATGATTATTATACATTTAACAATTTAAATTGGATTGCAATCTTGTATATGGTGGTTGGTTGCTGTCATCCGTTGTCGTACACACATATAAATAAAGTTGGGCCCATTGTTCGTCGAAGTAATTGACTGTAAACCTTCGAACGGAAAACACGCGGCGTCGGCGTTGGTTGCTTTATCGCTGTATCTATTCGCATCCGGTCGTTACGTTTCAATTACCGTCGAATCAGAAACAGTTTCGAGGGAGTATATAGAGAATAGTAGATGTATATATAATATGCTATGTGCTTGCTACTCATCGTCGTCGTTTATGTTCCCAATTTTCCCGACAGTGGGCGCATACTCACTACTCTATAACACAATATATATTTTCGGTAGACAAACGTCCTTGAGTCACTTTCCCGGCGCATTCCCTATTGAGTAATGAGCTAATTTTACTTTATACTCTCTCATGTCATGTCTGTATATCCACAGATGTGCACATTGGTAAACCAATATACATATACATAGAATAAATGATTCTCACAATCGCATATAATAAATTACTTTTGATTCGTTCGTGGAACTAACATATATATATATATATGTCTCTATGTAATCGCTGAAAAAATCAGAGTTAAATACAATTTAACCGCGTGTACTGTTTTGTTTCGTCAATCTCTATTTTATTTCGTGCAAAGGTAAATAATTTAACTGTAATTTTCAATTTCACGATTATATCATAAATATGTATTTATGGACCAATGGAAAATAGCGTGCGCCTTGTGCGATTGTTATCATATTGGACATGAGTGTACGTGTGTATGTGTGTGTATACACGAAACCACCTGGGATATATTTCCAACACGAATATTCACGATAGATGCATTTGATTGAATAATGACGTGGACAATATATTGCATTGAATAATATAGTCTGGCTGTTGTCAATGCTATTTAATAGCTAAATTCATTGCTTCTATATGTTATATACATGTCTATGTAATACGTTGAAACTTTATTAAAATGGAAATTATTCATTGTTCAGTTGTATTGAGACAGCAAATGGCAATAGTGCTATTGCAATACACATTAAAATCTGATGTCTAATAATTCTTTATATACCATTATGATAATATACTTTTCAATATGAGAATTATTTGCACAATTGTGTCATCCTATATTTTCAATTGTTACGTGATTGCAGAATGAACACAATTGCGAACAATATATAATTGGTTATTTTTTTTTTTTATTTTGATAAATTTTATCATATTCCCGTTAAGTCATCAGTTTCAACATCATCGCTCACAAATTCGATTATACACAACTGGATTGGAAAAAAAATCTACATATGTATGGATATATATATATATATATTTGTTCGCGTGTGTGTGTGTGTGTGTGTGAGAGAGAGTGTGTGCGCCTACATCTAGACCACGATGATTTAACTTTGTCAGCTGAATAAATGGACGTTAAGTGGAAAAATACAAAATTGCGAGAGTGCGACGATCGATCCATATACACAACATGACGGGCAAACGACGCGTTTAGACTCACATCGACTTTATACATGTACAGATGGATGTATGTATGTATGTATGTATGTATGTATGTATATAGGTTTATTATACATGTGCTCACCCCGGGCTTTCGGGTCTATATATGCTATTATTGCACAGTCAGCGGTGGGACTAAATTAAACGCGTAGGAGCGAAGGTAATTTGTGCTGATAACGAGCTACCCACGTAAACACAGTCTAACAGTGATCAAAACGAACGAGAGTTATATACTTCTCGTACTACGAGATCGTTTCTCCTCTCTTTTATTATTTTTATTTTGTATTTTTTTTCTTTTTTTTCTTCCGTTTTCTCTTCTCTTGACTACATTAAGACCGATACATACATGTGTACCTATTATTACATTTGTTTGTCTCTTCCTTTCGTTCCATCTCATCATCCACATTCCACTTTTTTTTTTTCGTCTGCTTATTTCATTATTTATTTATTTATCTTTTTTTTTTTTTTTTTTTTTTGTTTTAGTCCAGCATTTAATTTTCTTCAATTCACGTTGCAATTAATGACCGCAATTTCCATTACTCTGTGTTGTGTTGACATATCTCATTGTACATTTTATAAAAAAAAATAAATCAAATAATAAACAAACAAAACAATTATTGTAGAGATCAAAAGAAATGGCGGCATTTAGCATAAAACTTTATTTTTTGTTTATGTATATATTTATATTTCATTTTCTTTTTTTCTCCTTTTTCTTTTTTTTTTTTTTGTTAGATAGTTACTTGGATTCTATATAATCAAGTCAACGTTTAATTTATCATATTATTGCTATCTGTTTGAAGCAGCTGTTTGGTTTGTTGGAATGCGCTTATCTTCTTCCACGTTATAATAGCACACCGCGACGCGATCATATATCGGAACATTCGATTTTATTTATAATACCATCGAACATACCGCGTATAGTTATAAACAGATTTCTCCAAGTGACTCACCCACCGTTGCCAAGATGTTTTTCTTCTTCACTGACACTATATTTATCCATAAAGAACTTATAACTTCAAATTTTGCTTCAAACTATATATATACACACACACACACACAGACATATCCAACGGGAAGTAGCAAATAGACGGGATAAAAATTGCTCTCTGATGAAATAATTCTCAGGTTAAACTATATTTAAAAATACGAATATTATTTTTATTCTCAATTGTTTTTTTTTTTTTTTTTTGTTATCCTCTCTATTTTTATTTCAAGTTTTTTCTTTCATTTAAATTTCAATTATCGTGTTTAAATAATAAGGCAAACATGGTGAACACGTGCTTAGTAAATCGGAAGTGATTTCAGACAATTTGTATTACTTTACACACTTAGAACCAACTTGAGTTTGTATAAGAGGAAAGAAGAGAGAGAGTGAGAATAACTGCGGGTGGTCGAGGGAGCGATTTATTCAGACAATTGCGCCTCTCTCATTATCCTCTTTATAGACAGTCAAACCAATGAGAGTATTTGAAAAAATATATATGTGTATACGTATATATTTATTTCTCCAAGACATATATATATAATTTTTTGACGCGCTTCGCTGTAAATTCTCAAATTATCGCTTTTACCGCCGTCATTTTCCACCATTATACCTTCCATTACGCGGCCATTGCGCACACGATGCGTTCAACCAAGTACACTATGTAAGCCTGAAAGTGTTAAGATCATGCAACATATAGCCACTCAATGTTATATGAGCCCCCCCCCCCCTCCTTCAAGTGTCAGGTTATCTATATATATATATATACTGTACATGTAAGATAAGATTTTTCTCACCGTTCTCTCTTATTTATTTTATATATATATATATACCTATACCTATATCTAAAACCATTTATCGCCATGAAAGATACTTCAGTCGTTTCACGTTCCAACAGCGTAATCATCGTGCTCTTGTGAAACTATCCCTCCTCTCGCTCTCCTGTGCTAATTTTATATATACCGCCCTGGGAATCGAATACTCTCCGTTAAATTGACCAATTCATGTTGTCATTTTTATTATTTCATTTATGTTTTCCTTTTTTTTTTTTTCCCCTCATATTTATTTGTTGCTTTTTACATTGGTAAATTGCTTATACCCTTGGGGATCTTAACCATATAGGACTCTATGTGTGCATATTGAGTATATACAAAATGGTCATTTTTCATCTTATGGCAATTGCGAGATAACGCATTTTTTTTTCTCTTTTGCTCTTCGTGTATGTTTATATGTACAAGTGAACGTTTTCTATTTTGCGTTGTCGTTATCGTCGCCGTCGTCGACGTCAACGTCGTGAATATATAAAACCTTGGACGTTTGCGTCTGCGGCACTCGCCCTGTGTGACTGCGAAGGACATCTGTGAAATAACCTTGAACGCAAACAAACCTGTTCCGATTTAGCGACAGTTTTGCCTTCAGGTATATGTATATATGGATATATATTATTATACTTGGAGAATCCCACTGATATTTCCAATTTAATATTATTCTTTGTTGGTTTGCCATCGAAATTCGACTCTATTGTTTATTCCTGTCATATTTACATCAATCAAAAGTCCTATACACAAGATGAAAATGATTTAAATGAAACGATTAATCACTTGTGATGTGTATATATATATATATATATATATATATTTATTTATTTATTTATGCCAGACATTCGTTTGCACGCATTTGCGTTCCATGCATTTTATTTCTTTACGTTCGTTGATTGTATTGAATTGTGGTACAGGGATAAAAAAAAAATAACTAAAAAAATTGAGCACGTATATATGAAGTAGTTGGGACTGGAAAAAAAAAAAAAAAAAAAAAAAACATGTGAACGTGGGGTGGCATTTTGTTCCGGTTTGGAGGCGCACGTATGACCCCCGCGGGGACAGCAATTTTGCGGCTCGTCGGCGCCCACTTCTTGTAGCCATATCCCGCACACACAAAACTTTGTCGTCCCCTGTTCCCTTTTATCGGGTGTATGTATGTATGTGTGTGTATATGTATGCGTCAAAGCACACGGGGTATGCTCGAGGGAAGCAGCAGCCTCAGGTCACGTTATTTAATAACCCGAAATAACGATGCAAAACTTTTCACACTCTCAAACTCTCCTTTTAAAACTGCCAACTTTTTTTTTTTTTTTTATGTCACTTATTCTTTTATTTTCAATTGTTTTCTTTATCATTTTCTTTTATTTTTTTATTATTTTTTGTTATGTTGATACACACGTTCTCATCATAATTTATCACTACACTTTAGCAACGCAGTATTCGTTAACTTTAATGTGAGTGTTTTGTGGTGAGGTGGAAAAAAAAAAAAAAATATTGTGTAAATATTGCTATGACACTTCTCTTCCAAGAATATGCAATTATTTTAAATTATTTCCACTTTATTGAAGCGGGTGAAAGTAATCACCTCACACTTATACTGTAATTACACGAGTTGTTAGTTGTGACAGTCGTGAATGAAACTTGTGAAACGAGTAAAATTTAGAAAATTATATAGCTCAATCTCGCGTGTAAAAGGTTTCACATGGTACTGATCTATTATTGATTTAATGATGACAAGTAAAAAAAAAAAAAAAAAAGAAAATGAAGAAGAAAAAATTAATAATATATGAGTGAAGAAAAATAAATAGAAATCATAATTCGAACACTCTCATTCATCCATGATCAAGCACTTGAGATTGAAGAAAACGGAAGAGAATGAAAAAATAAAAAAAATAAAAAATAAATTACCAAGCGATGGAAAGCGTGCGATGATAGGTGAAAGTAGCAGCGATGGTAAATCAAATGTTTGTGAAATTCACATTCTATTTGGTGAAATTAAAAATATTGTACCTAAGTAATAGATACATTGGTACATGGTATTTAAACAATTGAAATATCATATATATATGTGCATAATTTAAATATTTACATAATGAATTATAGTGTGATGAGTGCGTGTGTGTGTGTGCGTATTTATGTATGTTTATACACACGTAAATATGTGTGAGTAAAATATTTTACCCGTGACCTTGGTGATGAATAAATTATTTTGACGATGACATAAATAACTTTCAAAAAGAGCCACGTGTAGTCGTTAAATGCGTAGTTTGGTTTTTCATTGGACGTGTGGTCGAGCCGATGGGATCGATAGTATTTATTTAAATATGAATTATAACCTCTTAAATAAGAATGTGACGAGTGTATATATATATATTTATATTCGTATATATATTTATATGATTGACATAATATTGGGTGAATTGTGTGCACACACACGACGTTTATACGTATATACAAAAAAATAAAATAGCTACGTACTGATGACGTTTGTGTGATAAAAACATGAAACTTTATATATTTGTTTAGTCAAATTGGCGAGTGAAGCAGTGGCAAAACATCATTTTTCATCACCACACACCGAGTAGGCATCTCTCGCCTCATGATATACGACGTTTTTTTTATTTATTTATTTTTTTTTTTTCGCTGCGTACCAATTTACACATATATACACAATCATACACATCATCTTCCCCTATTACACACACATGGCTACATGTCCGTGTAATTTATGCGGTTAACCGGCCGGTAATTATTTCACAAGCCCAATTGATATTCACTTTTCATTTGTCTCTATTCTATTTTATCATTTTTGTTTTTTTCTTCTCTATATATCTTTCTCTTGTTCTTTTTTTTTCTTTTTTTTTCCTTGCCTAATTGTCACCTCTACATCAATATTTAATTTATTCAACGGAAAATAAAAGGAATAAATACAAAGAATTTACTCTTCACTGCCACATCTTCAAATTCATTGGCGCTTTTAATTCTATTCTTGTTCTGTAAAAATATTCGTTGGAGAAATCAATTCCTTTAGGGTTCACAATTAAATCACACGTAAAAATCAATGACGAATTCCGGGTGGGATTGAAACGAAATTCCATGAGTCCCACGAAGAGATTCCAATGATATTTCTCTCGTCGTTGGTGTGAAGAAATATATATATATAATGTGTATACGAGGAGCAATCTCTCTCTTTGCGTCGTTGTGAATTTGAACGTGGCAGGAAAAGGGCCAAGGGGTCGCTCTTCACTATATTATAAACGTATATATATATATATATATACATACCTCCAGTTATATATATATGTATATATATCTATGTATATTGAGGGAAGTGAGCAGGAGGGTAAGAGATAGTACAATGTAAAAGGGAATGAGCAAGCGATAGAGAGTGAGTGAATTACAGAGGGGAAAAGAACGTCACCAGACTTCCACACTTAACTCTACAGTACTTGTATGTATGGAATGGAACACAAACTCGTGTCGGCACTTTTTCCATCTCGGACGCGCGGTAAAAGAGAGAAGATGAGTGGGGCCACCTAGAGCCCTACTCGTGCACACACACACACACATTGTCGAGACATTGAGGATTTTACTGTGCATTTTTTCTTCCACTTCTTCTTCTTCTTTAACATTTTCTCTTTAGTATCGTTCCTTTACTTTACTTCATATATATATATATATATATATGCATGTGTGTACCCATGTTTTTTGTCATTCACGTCGTGGTAATTAAGAAAATAAGTGGTGGTGAGTTTTCGGTACTCTCTCTCTCTCTCTCTCTCTGTCTCTCTGTAGACTGCATGTGGAGTGCATCAAAAAGTTTAAGTCATTTGTGCATATTACCGATGTATATCTGGTGGCGGCATCTCTTTCACTATCATGGCCGTATTCTGTTTCATACTGTTGTTTTACATTGCAGTATAGAGAGCGTGACGTAGGGTGACGTGCAGGGCCAGGGTCATGCTGTCGCCCTTGTTAATCTCATGAAATGACTAAGGTCATTCGTTGTATTGCAAAACACAAACGAATGTTAATAACATTGCCAGTAAATTAATTTTCTTTTTCAATGGTACATGCATATGCAAATATCCATTATTATTATTTATTTAGGTATTTATCTTTTCATTATAATACGATATGAAAAAAACATATGAACGTTCTGTGTCGGTAATATTTGACAATGCGACGTATTTAATAATGATACTTGTTGGCAATCAATCGTAATTGCACGCTGTGTTCGTGACTATGTATATACAGTGCGATTCACGCGAGACGCATTTAATCTGTCTCGACTTTTTTCCTCCTCTCTCATTCTCTCTTTACACATATACACCTAGATATATATATAAAAGTACACAACCGCGACCAAGTGTTATTATCGCAAACCAGTCTACTCGCCATTGCCATCAGTGAACGTGTCAAACTGACGTCGAAACTGTCCAGATCCAATTAAAATCCTCGTCGCCTATATACTTTTTTTTTCTGCCTTATATATATATATATATATACATAGATATGTAGTGCAATTTTTTATTTTTGCTTTTTCTTCCTCACATTTTGCTACTCTTTCTCCCGCTCATTCTGGATACATCCGCACTCATCGATTTGTAATTACACCGTAATTACGTACAGCCACGTTGTCACATCGCTGTCAGGGTCATAATGACAGATCGTAATCGTGTATCTTTCATGAAACAGAGAGGGGGGGGGGGGGGGGGTAGTGATGAAAAGGGGTAAAACGTGCATCACAGCAGGAGCAATCACACGATATAAAGTACTTATACACGAGTACCAATTGATTTTTCACTTTATATATATATATATATATATATATATATTGATGTGTGTAGATATATATATACAAGTGGAATCAACGAGTACAGGAGTGATCAGTTGGTGATTATCTGCAATTACCAACAGCCCGTGGGCATTCTAATTAATCGGCCGATGACGTTGTTGTGCGTACTACAACTATACTCCGCGGTGTTGATAATATTATTCTGACATTGGCAATACAGTGTGCTTATATATTATATGTATATGAATGTAACCGGTTTATTTCATGTATTTGAACTAGTGTGCGACAAAATACAAACAATATATACATATATATATTATATGTTTATGTATGGATATATATACAAAATAGGGGATGTGTATATATAGGTAACAGTGTGGATGCCGAGCTCTCATTGATTGCGCGAAATCGAGATTTCCTGCTTTTCCCCTTTCTCTATTTCTCTCTCTCTCTCTCTCTCTCTCTCCCTCTCCCTATCACTCTCTCGTTTGTACTCGCGCGCGCGCCATTGTCATGGCTGATGTTGGCTCACTGTATTATTGTATTTTGTGTTGCCGGTAAATTGGCAAGTGCGCTTCGTAATCAATAGGCGAGCGCGCTCGCGAGAATGAAGGGACAGGGGTAGAGAGATAGCGGAAACGAAAAATAAAAAATTCAAAGAAATAAAAAAAAATAAAAATAAAAATAAAACGGGGGTGAGACAACAGTAGAAACGCGAAAACGATGTAACATTTCAAAATGATGGGAGTGTGACAAGGATTAAAATACGTATAGGTATGAGCGTGCGTAACGAGATATAGAATAGAGTGAGAGGGCAGTGTGTGGGTGTATAGGGAAAGAAAAAGAGAGAAATAGTTGGCGATAACGACCGGGGAGTAGTGAATAGCCAGGCGAGATTCGTCGATTTTATTTTTTATTTCTATTTGTTCATTCTCTGGGAATTTGAACGTATATCGCGCGCGCACACACACACACACACAGACACCAATGAAGAGCTGAAGAGAAGCCGTTGAATTGGTATATAGATATGTGTGTAAGTGTAGGTATGTTGTATGTATATAGGAATGAGCGGATATGAAGTAGTGGGACGGAATGGGAAACGAGAGTTCACTGTGATACAATTCGCTTGTATTCGATCGACGTCTTCGCCTCGACGCCGACGCCTCGTCCATATATATATAGCGCCTCGGGCACTGTGCGCGCGGGTAAATATCGTTCTATAGCCGCGCGGTGTGTACCTATCGATCGTTACACGCGCCACTGCGCAGAATTCTATCCAATAAAAATATGGCGCATTTCCCACTTGGTATATTGTATGTATGTATGTAAGTACATACATATGTATATATATATATACAAAATGTGTACATATATAAATGAAAACGTGGAGTTGCAACGATGCCACTCAGGTGCATGTATTGTTGCGCGTTATTGGTAGTACCCGCTGGCAAAATCGCATTTATAACTCACCTTTCTCGTTTCATCTCGTTTTTATTTGCATTCATTTTTTATGGATAAAGAAAAGAATTCGTTTCGTTTATTCTATTGTCATGTGAAATTGAAATAAATGTAACAATTTTGAATTTCATTTTGTCTATCAAATTTATTTTACTATTATATTCTATTTCTATTACTTTAATAGCACCAGTATTATTATTATTATTATTCACTTATTTTATTCTCTCTTGCTTTTCTGTTCGTTTATTTTATTTTATTTTTATTTATTTATTTATTTATCTATATTTTTTTTCGTTTTTTTTTTTTTTTGGCAAAGTGCCATATAGACTCTGTTTTTACAGTTTCATATATATATATATACGCAACTGTATGCTTATGTGTATATATCTCCCTTGGGCCGCGCCGGTCATCCGTTCTATTCTTGTCTTCCGACTATTCACCTACACCTACGCGTCACGCGTCACTTGAATGGCTCTTTGTCGGATGGCATCTTTCCGCCCTGGACACGGGCCGTAAATCATCCGTACTCCCCGACGCGCCTCTTTACCAATTTTATTTTATTTTATTCATTTTTTTTTTCCTTTCTTCCACCTTTCTTCGCCCTGTTCCTTTGACTTTTTCTGTTTCTTCTCTGTTTTTTTTCTTTTTTTTTTATTATTTTTTCTTGTCCCCACCTTCCCTCATTGAGTCAATGTGGCTTTTCGTCTGATGGTGTGTCGTATCCCACCGTGAAAAGTAACGTGTATAGGATAAAACTAATATGAGTGTTTCCGTGCGAATGTGTATGTAAGCGAGGGAACGTGAAAGTTTTTTAACTGACATTCAGTATTGGGAATTATGGCGATTTGTTCTCGTGATGTTATATGTCAAATAAACTACATGTCAGTAAATTACAGATTGACATGCGGCGTTATATCCTACACACGTATATTTTTGTATTGATGTGTGTGAATAGGTTATATGCATGAGAATTGATAGCGATTGGCGGTCGGTAACTGCGAACAAATGAAAAGTGAATGATATCAGTCGGTAACATACTTTCATTTCACTCGAGTCGACGGTGTCAGCAGATTGAGAGGCAGATATATGCGTGTGTGTGTGTATATATATATATATTATACATAATATATAGAATGAACTAGAGGTATATTTTGTATGTATATATGTATGTGCATAGATACGTGTAGATGTAGTGGAATCGATATTGTCGAAAGTACATTGGACGGTACGTGATCTTGTGCACAACGAGATGCAATTTCGTTTACACCGATATATATATACAACGTCGTTTAAATATATATCAGTGTGAGCGACAATATTGACAGAAAAGTATTGAACAATTTGTGCATTTTATCATTTTATTTTATGTTTTATTTATTCGGTATAGCTCAGCATTTTACATTTATATTCAATTTTTGATAAAGAATAAATAGTGAGAGGGTGAAGAGAGGAAAAAAGCAAAGGAACAAGATACAATAGATATAGAATACATACGTTGACACATGTATAAAATATCATGATGGAAATAAATAAAAATATTCCCTCAAAGGGACAATGGCAAAGGACATTATATACATAAATATAAGTAAAAGTTGTATATAAATACTTATATACAGCGAGGATAAATGCCAAGACGCAAGTCTTTACTTGCGCGCGCATCAATAAATATTTATTGACGCAACGGCCCTTGTATAGTGAAGAGGTGAGTGAAAGAGGATGATGGTGAGAGGGGTAAAGACGAAACGTTGAATAGCGACGACGATGAAATACACACACGTTGGTTCGAGTGAATGCGCGCACGCGAGAACGTTTGTAACACGAGAGTCTCAAAAGACGACGAACGACGACGACGACGACGACGACGATGCCAACGACTATTACTTCTACTACTACTAGTACTATAAGACGCGACGCAGATGGAATCGCGGCGGCGCATCCAAGCGTTCGATCGTAAAAGAAGGAATGAATAAATAAGACGATTGGTCGGATTATAACACGCTCTGCATCCATTTCGTAATATATCATATGTAGCAAACATAATAAATCAATAAAATAAAAGAGGAAATGATAATACAACACACGCACCATATATATACATGTGTGTATGTGTGTAACATTAAATGCAATTTTATACATGCATATATGTTATTATTATACACATCCGGATTTAATTATTCAATTGCAAAACAACATTGGAGATTGCACAATCGGAAGGAAAATAAACGAGAACTGTAGCAATGACTTTGCGGCGTAGAATTTGTTTCCGCAATGTATTTCCGGGGTGAAAGCAATCTGCGTGACTCATTATCACAAAGTACCAGTAGGGAGCAACGCACATATATATATATATATATTGTGGTGACACAGTCGTGTGTAGTCAAGTGAGGGAGACATTGGGGAAATGCCTAAGGGAGAGCACAAGAGATGCGCAGCGGCGTCTCTATACCTCCAAATGCGACACAATGCGAGTAATTTCACATTTACTGTATATGTACAGATACAGTGAATCAGGTCTCTCTCTCTTTCTCGATATATATAGCGAAGTAATTCAACATGTTTTGTCTCACGGTTACAATGTGACCCGAACATTTTCCAATAAAATATTATTGAAATATTTTTTTTTCATATATATTAAAGAGAAAATTGTGCGTAAAAATAAAAATATATTTATGAATGAATAAGGAACTTTGCACATTAATTTCTCATTTGCGTGCTTATATACGTATTGCTCATCCATTCGTTCAATAAGCTCATTTGCGAACGCGCACACATATGTAAATATAAATATATAACTTGTCTCGCTCTTTCTCTCACTCGTTATCTCATTGAGTATCTCTCTGGCCACGGCAGTTCAGTGATCCGAATAGTCATTGCTAGTCGACGAGTATATACACTCGTAGGAATGTTGAGCAGGCACGGGTGCGCATGAAATTACGTGATGCGTCGCGACGCCTGTTATACATTTATATATGCACTTTTATAAACGTTTTATGTGCAATACATATGAATAGGAGTGAGAAAAAAAAAATTGTATGAGCAATCGCATTCTCTTTAGTATAGAAATAAAACAAATCCCTAACAAATTATATTTTTATGTATAATCATATCATGTAAATATACAAAAGTAAATGTGTTCTTTAATTTATTCATATTTCAAAAAATGTTACACAATAAGAAACGCACCAGCAATATATATATATAAATATAGATACAAGTGAAGTATATATTGAAAAGTAAATTGGAAAATATATTTTTATCAATTGTGAATGACATGTCGAATTATTTGCAAGCAAATGCAAAATGTAAGAGTCAATTTTAGAATGCTGTTGTCGTTTTCGCTGTTATTGTCGATTGCTTGTGCCTGTTGATTCAAGAAAATGCTCATATTCTTCGGCAGCCCATAAATTATATCCTGCCGCGAGCATTCACAGACTGAGAGCAAGTGAGAGAGCGAGCGAAAAGATGAGTGGAAGACAGAGAGGAACTTGGAGGTCTGCCTTACCAGTGCACAAGTGTATAGATGTGTGCCTGTATATATGTCGGTGTGCCTGGAATATTTATGTATGCATATATAAAGCGGAATTGGAAGGCGCATTGCAAGAGGTCGTAATGCCTATTTCACTGTTCGTCGATAACGACGGGCGGTCTAACGCGGGTCCATGTTAGATCCGGTTATATTGTTTTGCAAAGTACAGCAGCATTGGGGTATATCTGTCTCTCTTTCTCTCGTCATTGTGGTGTATATATATATATATATATATATACGCCATATATAGCCACGAAGAGAGTTGGAAGTGGCTGGAGAGACAAACGAGGCCTCCATCATATTTATGTTCGTTTCTTCTTGCTTTTGGCCAGGTGCACTTTGTATGAGAGAGGTCATGATGAAGCCACCTATAACATTCGTGCTTGGATTTATTTTTCCTCTTTGCTTTTACCACAGTTATATATATATATATATATATATATGTATATATATTTGTATGAGATTGCCAGCTAAAGAGAGGGTGGTATGTTTGATTTTATTTCCCCTCAAATCTATATATTTTTCTTTCGTTATTCGTATCACGTGTGCACTATATCCAAAATTTTAATTCAATAATAAACTGCATTACAAATCTGCGATTTTTCTTTATTTATTTATTTTTTTTATCATTGCTACTTATGTATATAAACAGAAATATATACACAAACAACTATACAGCCAAACAAACGTCGCGAATCGTGAGCGAGAAGTTGAATTGCACATTATTCACGTGTATACATATGCATATACAATATATACGTCTATATCTACATATATATAGATATATATGGTTGACAAAATATCTTCTGGTGTTTTATTATGTGACTTGTCTTTTTTTTTTTTTTTTCATCTTTCAACGAGAAATTTGTATTTTTTATCGCTTGTTTATTTACTGTATATATACATATATAAGTTTATGTATACGTGTTCAATGTTCCTCATTGGATTTATATCTCCGTGCGGTATCGTCAGTATATGTAATAGAATAAAAAGAGAAAGAGAGAATAAAAAAAAGGAAAACTGAAAATGAATAAGTAATATGTTTCATGAAACGATCGAGTCTCGCGCGCACATAAGTAAATATATATACATATATAAATGTTAACGTAAGTATACGTAAGTTTTATATATATATCGGTTGAAGTGAAGCACACCCGCGTATATATATATATATATATATATATAGATATGTATATGTTTAACCGAATGTCGCATCATGACCGTATAAAATGCATCTCGCATACGAATCTTTCATTTGCTGTCACCATGTTACAGGCTTTCGTAACGTGAGAAGCACATTTCTCGTATATATGTATGTCTATGTGCTCACATATATTTTTATTTAATGTATAGAGATACGTGAACGACGCGTAAAAGATGCAGTGCTGAGTCACGCTCACCAAATACAGTTTTTCAAATATATAAAAATATGTGTACATACAAAAATGTATTTGCAACGAGACGAGACGACCTCGTTCGTGCACTCAACACTTTTGCTTGCACTGATATTATACGTGTAAACATGAATATAT
>CAJUYH010005433.1:0-23299 GCA_910591685.1 Galerucella tenella | reverse complement strand
TGTCATTTAAACAATGTCGCGCAAGGTTTTGCATTTGCGGGTTAGTAGGTACTATTTTATTGCACGTATTTTTTGCAACCTATGTACAAAGTTTCAAGCTGATACCAGCGATTATCGCGCTAAACTCTAAATCACCTGGACTATAGGTAATGTTTATGCTATGTTATAGTCCTCTTCAATAAATAAGAAATTGACTTAGGTTTGAGATGCATTGAAAACCATAAAACTTTTCGGATTAACCGTGCAGATCCGCACTATACCTGATTAAAAATATGGACGTATATACAAGGTGTTTCATAGTTATACCACCATCTATTGGATTTCAAAAAATCTGATATACAGGGTGTTGTTTTGGAGATTATCGAATTTTGCTCATTTTTCTCAAACCAGACATGGATTATAATTATTTTATTACACTATATTATTGTGTTATCAGTAGTAATAACCCAAGGACATTGATAATTGTTCGAAAAAATTTTATGACAGATTTCGAAAGCTTGTTGCTTGGAAACAGACCGACGCCGTAGGCGGAGGTCTGTTGCCTACAAGCAACAAGCTTGAGAAAGTTGTCATACAATTTTTGAGCATTTATCAATGTCCGAGGGTCATTCGGATAGAAAATGTTTCACCAATTATCGAATTACAACCAAATCGTGACATTTCCAAATATTAAATATTTGAAACTTCAAAATCGAAATATATCAATAGGTATGTGTCCATAGCAACGTGAAAACAGCCCATGGTCTGTTATCAGTGTAATGTTGATTGGGTGAAATTGTTCATATAATAAGAAATAAGGAAATATTATTGGTTATTGGAGCTGTCAAAAAATTTTCAGTAGTAATAACCCAAGGACATTGATAATTGTTCGAAAAAATTTTATGACAGATTTCGAAAGCTTGTTGCTTGGAAACAGCAACAAGCAACAAGCTTGAGAAAGTTGTCATAAAATTTTTGGGCATTTATCAATGTCCGAGGGTTATTCGGATAGAAATTTTTTTGCTAATTATAGAAAAAATACAGATCTAAAACAATTCATCTAAAGGTGCAATTAACAAAGGAACAATTAGAAAAGTTAAATGTGACATTTCGAAATATTAAATATTTGAAACTTCAAAGTCAAAATAAATCAATATGTGTCCATAGCAACGTGAAAATAGCCCATGGTCTGTTATCAGTGTAATGTTGACATGATTGGGTGAAATTGTTCATGTAATAAAAAATGAGGAAATTTGATTGGTTCTTGGAACTGTGAAAAAATTTTTAATGCAATAGACCCTCACCAAAAATGAAAGATATATATAGGGTAGTTCTAGAGTTATGGCCTTCAAAAGCATTGGACTAAATGAATAAAACACCCTGTAGCTCTGTTAATAATTATGTTAGACCAATAAACCAAGGCTATTTATCTTATAGAGTTTTCGGTAATAATTTATTATTCGCCAACAAAATAAATACGACTCTGTCACAGCTCATACTTTTATGGCTTTATTGCATGTCAGTATCCCATCTCAGGTCAGGTCAGTTTCTTGGATATTGAAAAGAACTATACCAATATAGTTATTAATAGTAACGCTTACCTATAAACATTAGCAATGATCTCTCTAGTTTGGCTATGGAGTGTCTTTCCACAAGACACTACACTTTACAAAATCACAAAAAAAGTTTATTAATACTAAATACAAAATACAACTGACAATACCAACGCCACTGAATAATCAATGTTAGTCAATAATACGAGGGAAGATCACACGCGCGCGCTTGCCAATAGTAAGTCGGGTGATTGCGTAGCAATGGGCTCATCGATAAATTTTTACCAATTGAGTTCGTTCGGAGGACGCGCTAATATGGTTTTCGCACGACGTTGCCGGCATAGAAAAAATCCATAATATATTTCGAAAAGTGTTCACCTCTTATTATCCAAAAATTGAAAAAATAATGTCAATAGATAAATTCCAATGAAACAAGCATATTAAAAAACTGAAGTTTAATCATTATTGATATATTGGTGATAATCAAAAGTCCATTTTCATTACTACATACTTAGCGTTTTAGCTTTTTCATAGTTAAACGTGGCAAAACGTGTTTTCAGCCGCATTTCTTTCATAGCTTCAGATACGTTTGCCAAACTAGTTATGTACATACATGGATGTAACATTATTCGACAAATATTTTTTGTCTAAAACATTTTTCTAGAGCTTACTATGAACAATCTTTATTCTTGATCGTTTTTCCAGTATTGTTTGCACATTTTTCTAGTTTCACCTGCCAATAGGTTAGTTCCAATAACAATCAGAAACTGTCAGCGTTGATCAGAAAATAACTGATCCTAGCAAACAAAAATTTCACTTTCGCGTAGGTCCTATCACTGATTGAAATGGTCGACTAGTCTCTGACAGTTTTCCACATTTCTTCTAATATTATCTACTGGCGGAGAAGGAATTCAACAAGTAAGGAGTATTTAAAATCGGCCCGTCACTTCTCGTGTTATAAATTGTGTAACTAATCCGAGTTTATTTTATTTACTTGAAAAATATTTATTTACCTTATTACAGTTTCATCTAAAAATTTTCATTTTTAGTAAATCGTGATATCAATAAATGTCAAAGATGATAGTTTGATACTATTAAAATGCCTTACAAGAACTACTTCTCTGGCTATGTGCCACGACAGACATCAAGTGATGTTGTCCCTTCCAATTACAAACCAGAATGGTTGGTTGTATCGTGCAGATATCCCAACCCCGTTTAACTTTGAAGTTCAGAAGGAGAAAGCTTCATTGAAGGCGCCGCCAAAGGCAAAAAAATCGAGTGCCCGCATTAAAGCAATTTTTCAAGTAAAAGAAATAATGTTAAGTTTTTTTTTAATTCTTTGTTTGACTTGGCTACATCTAAAAGTATTTTTAAACATCGGTTTTCGTTTCGTTTCGATCATTTGGGGTCTTCCATATAGTTTTTGCCTCCTGTGGTCCAGCGTCTCACAGTTGCATAATATGTGCAGAGCTGTTTCGGTGTCCTTTTTGCATCTCCTGTATGTGAGGTCTCCGTTATACAGTCCTATTTTGTTCAGGTGCTCCTTTGTGGAAAAGTGTTCCGTAAGGAGCTCTGTTATAGTGCGTAGTTTGTTTCTGCTCAGAGAGCAGTTCTTTTGCTACTTTTTCTGATGGTTCTTTCATAAATTTCTTCTTATGTGTTTGCCTGGGTGTATTCTTCCAGTGTTTTTTGTGTTGTTCTTTTACCCACCCTTTTAACCATGACCTAGTGGAGCATCTGGGGATTCCCACATATGGTTCGGGTCCGTTCATCAGTGTTGACGATCCTGCTCTTGCAAGTTCGTCAGCTTTTTCATTGCCAGCGATTCCTTTGTGAACTGGTACCAACTCC
Organism: Galerucella tenella; assembly: GCA_910591685.1. Lineage (NCBI taxonomy): Eukaryota > Metazoa > Arthropoda > Insecta > Coleoptera > Chrysomelidae > Galerucella > Galerucella tenella. The sequence continues at coordinate 19,916 of CAJUYH010005433.1, read as the reverse complement.
AGTGTTACACTGTTCTGAGTCGCCAGTCTTCTAAGTTTTTCGCCGCATTCCCATATCAGCCGAGATGTTACCTGTATATTAACTTGGGAGCACCTATTTAAAAAAATGATAGATGATTGAAAATTGAAGCTTTTATTAAAACAGAAAACTAATCTCACAAAAGTAAATTTAACCTCTTTCTTCTTTCAGCTAAGTTATTCACAATTGTCGAGGAATCTATTTCTATTGCCACATCCCGATGAATACTAATAAGCGCTAATCCTGTAAGCCGTTCGTCTCCCATTTTGTTCCTTAAATACGTTTTCAGCCGTTTAAGTGTGGAAAAACTACGTTCAGGCGTGGCAGTTGAAACTGGAAGTGTTGCCAAGATTTGAAGAAGCTTCTTAATCGTTGGGAAAAAAAGTTCATCACATCGATCCATAGCTTCTAAGGCAATAGAGGACTTTTCTTGATTGCACCAGTGGTTGTGCCAAAGCTCATACTCGCTTACCACAACTTTCTTTTCAGCTTCACTAAGAAATATTTCCCCTATTCTTGAAATACATCTCTTTGCTTTGTCACTATTTTGGGTCCGGTCAGGTAAAATCAACTGAATTCCTGAAATTGTTTCTTCGTGGGGCTTAACACGATCTTCAATTTCGTTGACTAAATGTTCGATAAATGGGTAAAATATGTTTCGCCGATAGTAAACTTCAGCTGTGTCCCCTGGTACATTACTGCGGTTGATTTGTCTTCCAGTTACTCTTGGAACACTTATATCAACTGAACTTAACTTTTTTCACACTTGGCAGGCGCAACTACTATAAGTACTTAGAAATTCAGTTTCTTAAAGCTTCAGATCCAATATTGATGAAAAATATATTATTTGTATTTCGTAATTCGTATTAAATGTAATTCAAATATTGCGGCAGTATGCTAATACAACATTATTGTATTTTATTTGGGGGGGGTTTGAACCCCCAAAACCCCCCCTTATATATGTCGCTGGCCAGGGAAGTAGTTCATGTATGATACTATTATTTTTGACATATATGGATAATATTTATTCATATTATTCATTTATTTGAATATAATTTATTTTGCATAGACTACTCCATATCCATCAGTGGGTTAATAACACTTTCGAAAAACACGACCCACCCAAAAAATGCAGCATTTAGTTTCGACCTCGTCAAGGTTTATTTTTATTTTATAAATATTCAGACATCGGCCAAAATGTGTCGTAAAAAATTTAGTCAAGCGATAACGTTTAATAGAACATTGTACTAATAGTAACTCTGGACGTGATTTTAATTTAAAAAAAACAAGCGAATGTAGTTTTTGAAATTAGTTTGGCAAGATGACAAATGCATTATAAGCAGTCATAAGTTAGGTGGAAATTAGTTTGACTACAATTTTATTTTTGTGAAGTTTTATCGAACCAAATGCGTATAAACGCTCAAGGTTATTACCGCCTGACAGTGAAACACAAATATGACATTTTGTTGTATGATTGTAAGTTGTTTATTGCTGATCCCAAAAAAATTAGAATATTATTTTGGTATAATAACTTTATTTCGTCAACATTAGAGAAATATCGGTAACCCAAATAGCGTCAGGCCGTGTTAGCGAAAATGTTATTTTGACACTTAACCTATACGCGTGTCAATTCTTGAAATAACGTCACTAAATAACGTTATCGCCAAGCGTAATTTACGCCTAACGATAGTCGATATATGAAATAGCGCTTAATAATTAAAAGCCGGGCATGCGCAGAGTTTTTCTATGTTAAAGTTAAAGGTTATGTAAATGTTTGTTGTGTACTTACCTCTTATTTGAACTATAATATTACAAAAAATACTGGATATTGCTAAGACAAACACCAAAATGTAATTAAACACATACAAGACTCACAAAAGACACAACAACAATAAAGTTTGGTTGTCACATGTTAGAATATACCGTTAAAGGCTGACATCACATACCGTCCGCCATATCGCCTGGGAGCAAACAGACCTAAACTTGGCTTTGTTTATGTTGTTATTATATCAATATTGTATGGAATAAATTAAGAATAATGACCAGGAGAACCTGCTACATTATTGGATAAAAATAATCCTGACTGGATTCCTTCTGTAAAGTATAAACACCATAAACCAGCAGGTCTACTTATGACAAACTTTGAAATAATAGTTATTTATGTACCAAGGGTATAAATAGATGTTTACGCCCTGAGGGCCTCTGGCCCGAGGGTTTGTCAGTCGCCCGAGGGTATACACATCTGTTTATGCCTGCGGTACATACAAACTTTTATGTCATACTAGTTCGTTATTGCAATCCAATTTCAATACAAATCAGTGTTTTAAAAAATCCGGTTTGAATTAATAGGCGAATGTTGACAAACGTAAATGTCATAATATCACAATAAATTTTATATGTGTCAAAGTTAGAAGTCAAAATGAACGAAGATTTTGGAATTCCTGACGAGATTATTGAAAAAGCAAAGAAAGCAACTGTAAATCTGTTGCCAAAAAAGTCTAAAGAAGCTTACGACATGGTTATTAAATAAGTTGAACAAAAATTATTTCTCTTTATGCCCGCGCGGGCCATAAAGTGAACTTTATGCCCGCACGGGCATAAAGTACGACATTAGATAGTTGGTAACTAAGCAATAAAAACACAATAATGAACTAGTATGACATAAAATAGATTTATGCCCGTATTCCTAAAGCATCCATAAGTCGGTCTATAACTTATGGGCCGATTTATGGAACCAATAGCGCTATTGAACCAATAAGTGTACCGGGTCCTTTCTGAATGCGGAAAACGATTTTATTGAAACAATAGCGGTTTTATGGGACCAATAACTCTTATTGGGCGTTTAGGAATACGGGCATTAGATGCACAAACTAATAGCCTTAAACCATTTTGTTTGTTCCCAGACAATATAGCCGATTTGTCACAGTCATATAGCCTTAAATGGTCCATAGAGCATAGGCGGAAACACATTATTACCACGTCACGTGATTTTACGTGAACACACTTGAGCAGTAAATTTGTTGAGGCGGCCTTTTCCATTCACAGTTTTAATATTATTAGCAACCATAAGTAAATCACATGCATTTTTCAAGTCTTCTTTTTTTTGTTTGGTTTTTTTTCACTCTAATTGTTCAAATAATGAAAACACACAAAAATTTTCGAATCAAAACTTGTAGCTAATACATTTATCTACAAAATTTATCTGAACAATTTTTTTGTATCTGCATTATTTTTCAAAATATACGAAATTTCCCTAGTAGTATTTTTGAACGTCAATTTTCATGTTTTTAATTTTACGATAGTAAATAAACAATGACATTTAGAAAAAAAATTTTCTTATGAAATGTATTCTAAAATGGAGTATCTACAAATACATTGAAAAACATAATTTTTTAAAATTTATTGTTATCGATTTTCCACGTAAACCTCTACTAAAAAGTCGTTTTTTTACCAAATTTCTGTAATTAACATGAATGAATTAAAAAATTAAATCATATAACATAGCGTACAAAGATTATGGCGTAAATCTTTAAATTTTATTTAAAACTTTTTTTTGTATCTGCATTTTTCACAAAGATACATACGATTTTCCACGTGAACCTTCATTTTTTTGACCCCACTTTATTTTCATTATTGTTTTAATAACAGCCTCTATTTTTAATGTAATTTGTTGAAATTTCGTTTGTTAATATTTTATTATTATTGTTGTTGCCGTTATTACGCGGCAGCCTGTATAAGCCTCTCTCTCACCTGCTTTTTCACCTTTATTTGTACTCCCTTCTCTTTCTTACCTGAGCCATAGGTGTGTTATTTTGTATCGCGATCACTTCTAAATGGGTTCATCATAAAGTTCACAAATTTGTGGATAATATCATAAACACTATAAAAAGTTATAGAAGGTTTGCTGAAAGACGTCTGATTTAAGTATTTGTTGTAAATAATTGTCTATTATTTAAAAAATTTGATATTTCTAGTAAAACTGTATAGTAGTTTCGAAAGTTGACACTTCAAAGTGTTAGTGGTAAAGTTTCATTGAATTATATTAATTTCGAAAAAAGGTATACTTGAATGAAGTCTAAAAAAAAACAAGTGAAATTAAGCATGCAAAGAACAGATTTTTAAGAAGCATTTGTTTGAAATTCGAAATATTGATGGCTTTGCTTTTATAATAATAATGTTTCATGCTCATTTGCTATGCTAAATCTAAAAGGAATTACCGCTGCGATAAGTATTAATTAAATAGGAATTATAATTGTCTTTTTAGCTCTAGTTTTTTTATAAATAAACTGATTTTACAGTACAGTTAGGAAATTTACTTTTTCAAATTTGAAAGTAGGTATTTCTATTTAAAAGTTGAGATCTATCTCTACATTTCACATGAGTTTATTATTTTTTCAGAATGTTATTAGCCCAAAATTATTACTTAAGTCGAGCGGTTAATAAATTTGGGCCGTTCACGCGTAACCACTTATTGACTACCACTGAAATTAATTTTATCTCGTGAACTTTTGAATTTACACAAAAACCTTTCAGATAAAATTTGTAGATAAATGTAGATACTAGCTGCAATTTTTGATACAAATATTTTTCTGTGTTTTTATTATTTAAACAATCAGAGTGAAAAAACAAAACACAAGAAATTTACTTGGTTAAATACAACACTTTTAAATACTCAATTTTGAATTTTCAAGTTTTTTGTGAGGTTTTATGTGTACTTTCACTAGGCTAAAGGGAGTGTCCAACACACTCCTCAAAGTTACATATTTGGTAAACAAACCAATTAATAGATTTTCTAATTTTTCCAGTGGTTAACTAAATAAATAGTCATATAAGACGTTCTGTATAGCTTTCACTAGGAAGTACAATTAAAAAGATTTAGTTTTCTCTTTGCAGTGATGCTGGTAGTCCCAGTTATTCACCTGATTTATTTATAAACCCATTAATGTCCTCTATCGTATAAATATTATTTTTAGAAAATTTAAATGGTATAAATTTGGCATAGTCGGCCTTTTATCTTTTGGTCGTCTAAGCTTATGATCGACCGGTTATTTATATCATTTTACGATATGGTTCTGAGTGAAACAAATATTATTATTGTTCAGCTGTTGTATAAAACTGTAGTTACGTAAGTTTCATTTCGAAAAGTGCTTACACCATTCCACGTGTGTTTTTTCTAGTTCGAGGATAGTTTTTATTTGTGTAAGTATCTGTGTGGTTTTTTAGATGCTGTGTAGCTTTTAACCAACCGAGATTATTAAAAACGCGTGTGGAAAAAAAATTCGGTTACCTAAGTAGCCAAAAATACATTTTTCTTGTTGAGATCACAAAAAAAAATTAAATAGTGTGATCGATGATTTCTACAGTTATATGCACCGGGCGTTTGATTAAGAGAAGTAACTCGTATCTCAGGAACTATTTATTGTACCCCATACGAGAAACTGCTGGAAATAGTTTTCTACTCCACTGCTAGAGGACGTAGTTCACAATAATAACACAAAATCATCATTCTTCTATAAGTAATAAATGTGCACAAACTTTTAAATATTCGTAATCATTAGATAATTTTACTTAAGTTTGCTACAGTACTTTTTCCTCTATCTTGTAAGATATATGGTAGGGGTGAGTGGGAAAGCTGACCTCATAAAACTGTTATAACATTTGTTCTGCTTTATCGATTTTTAAAAAATTAGTATCATTTGAAAGAAAATTCAATACCCAATAAAATATCAGATCATCGTTTCATACAGGGGTTTTAACAGCCGCTTGATGGAGGTAATTGAATAATTGTTTTTATTTTATTTAAAAAACATACACAAACCCCGCTTCAACCACTAAAGAGTTATTAACAGGGGAGACAATAATTATAAAAAAGTGTGGTACATACATTAATAATATCTTCTGTATGTTCCTTGTGGTAGATATATTATTCATTCTTTTTTTAATTTCTTGGGAAATTAAACCACAATATTTTTAAATTCTTTATTTCAACGTTTCGGTAGCGTTCCAGCTACCGTTGTCAAGAAAAAATAAGTAGAAACTAATTTTTGTCCCTAACTGACACAACAGTTGTGCACAACATTAATAATAACAAAAATTGAATTTTCGATTTTTAGTTTATGTGCTTGTATTGTTTTAAATTTTTTAAAAAAATCTCAATATGCGACTATATACTTTTCAATCATTTACTTGAAAAGGGATGGAATTAAAAAAAAATGGTAAAAACTGCATCTCAGTAACTATTTTCTGATCGAAAAAATTGGCTTACTAGAATATCGATATTGGTTTTTCAATACAATTTTGATATATTTTCTTTAACAATTTCATGATTTCAATTTGGTGGAAAAATATTACCAGAAATTTTTATATACAGGGTGTCGTCTCATTATATTCTGACTGTTTTTAAGAGCTTATATCTTCGAAACGGTTCTGGATAATAAGATGCGGTTTAAAATTACCGTGAGTTTTGTTGTGACACATTTATATAAATGGCGTACTTCCGGTTAACCCGCTAGAAGAGTGGCGTATTTTCAGAAAACAGTAGATGTAATTTTTTAAATGGGACACCCTGTATATTTAGCAATTTATTGAAAGACGCATATTTTTACTTTATAACGGTACTTTGAAGTTTAAAATCGGTGCACAAAAAGCGAAGTTAGATAACTTTAACTAGAATACTGTAATGATTTAGATATAAAGTTGGAACTTTATTAGCTAAAGTGAACTGTAAAAAACAAATAGAAACATGTTTTAGGGCACTCTAAAACAAATGTTCGATGTGTCTTCCTTCTTGGTCTATACATTTGTGGAATCGAACCAAGTTGTCAAATGCTGCTGTCAGCATTTCAAGAGGAATATTTTCCATTACCTGCCGTGTGTTATTTTTTAATTCCTCAATAGTATCCAGCAGGCATCGGGTTGTACTCCATCTTTCACAAATCCCCATACAAAAAAATCTGGAACAGTCAGGTCTGGAGAATTTGGAGGCCATTCTATTGGACCAGTCCTACCAATCCAATTATTTCCAAATTGTTGGTTAACAGATTCTCTTGCTATGTTGGAATAATGGGGTGGAGCCCCGTCTTGTTGAAAGCAAACATTTTGGTTCAAAATACCATCTTGTTCTAACTGGTTCTAACACAATGTGACGTTCTGTCAATGATCGCAATATTTTTGTGATGTGACATATTAACGCCTCCTTGATTATTATTTATTAATAAGATATCTGAATCATTTCAGTATCCCAGTTAAAGTTATCTAACTTAAAAATATGCGTCTTTCAAGAAATTGCTGAATATACAGGGTGTCCCATTTAAAAAATTACATTTACTGTATTCTGAAAATACGCCACATATCTAGCGGGTAAACCGGAAGTACGCCATTTATATAAATGTGTCACAACAAAACTCACGGTAATTTTAAACCTAACTGTGGAAACCGCATCTTATTATCTAGAACCGTTTCGAAGATATAAGCTCTTGAAAACAGTAAGAATATAATGAGACACCCAGTATTTCAGACTTTAGACTACTTAAATTTTTCTTGTTTTTTATTATTAAACTGTCCACAAAGATTTTTTTATAATATATGGAATTATATTGACACGATATCAGAATCTCATTACATAATTTTTTATTTGTATTTCTATAAATATATAATTGTATATTATACATCAAGGTGGTGAAGACTATTATTATTGACCGAGCACCAGAATTACTTAGCAACGTGCTTAGCCCTGAGCAAAATAACATGCGAGGCTTATAAATGTCTTCACCACCATGGTGTATATAGATATTTTTCCACTACTAGCGAAATTTAAGACAAAAATTGAAAATAATTCACAAACGCACCTCGAGAAGCGTTTTTACCCCGTCGTCTGACTGACAAGGACACTTTCAGTTTTCGATATATTATGAACGTACTCGTTATGTCATTAGTCATTTTTGGTTGAGCGCGAATTTTAAACTAATAGCATTTTTATGCAAATAATTTTATCTTGATAGGTAATTTCAAGCAGTAAATTTATTGAAGACAATCTCCTGGATATACAAAATTATGTTGCACAAGTTTTTATTGAACTACTATCCCTGAATTCTCAAAATATTTGGATTTGTCCATTATTGATCTAGGTTAATAATAGAAAAAAATTATTAACCACTAATAGAGAAATTCAACTTCTCAGTTGGCAATCTCGAAACTATTTTATTTGAAAGCTTACTGATAATTTTTCACTTTGTGCAGCTTTGTTTCGAATATAAATGTCACTAAGCTGAAAAAGTTAAACAAATATTAGGGTAATTTGAACACTCGTTTGACCTTTGGGCAAGTGACGTCATAAGGTCTGGAGTTATGTTAGCAGTATTTGTTAGAATGGCTGGCCAATTGCTGCTACTGCTACGGCTACGGCCGAGGACAAAACATCCAACGAAGAAGCGAATGTTCCTTGTTTTGGTCAACTTCTTTTGAGCTTTTGCTTTTTCGAACCATGATTTTCGTCTGTTTCCATCTCGAGGAACGTAAATGGAAAATGAATATTTTGCTGGGGCAATTTATATTGTTATTTTAACAAAAACAAATAATACAAAATGAAAGAGAAAATCAATATCAATTTCGAGGTTACATGAATTGTCAAAATCAAAAACCAGGAAAGCAAACTTTACAAATCCTATGGAAATAACGGTCTGTCGTTTTCAAGGTCGTAGGCTCTTTGACGTCACGAAGGAGGGAGGAGTGACGTCACGTTCAAATCGCGCGCTTGCTTTCCTCACTTTTGATACTTTTTTTAGGATAGAAATCAAGCTAAAAAAAAGTGAAAAATAGGGGGACATTTTTTCATGGAATACTTATATTTAAACCAATAAAAAAAATTACTGAAAAGGCCCATTGTCAAGTTCACAGCTAGTAGTGGAAAGAAAAGATTTTCTACTTCCGTCACTGAAACCGCATCTAAAACACAAACCCGCAAACATTCGCAAAACGTTACTTTAAACACTAGTGTGTAATTCAATATCGAAAATAACTAAAATTCATTCCTCGATTAATAAATAAATCTCACATAGCACGGCACTGTTATTGGAATCTGTTACTTTTGTTACGTGTATTTGCTATCCTTGTTTTGGAATGAGGGAATCAACTTAGATGTTGGTTACAAGCAACGTTCATTTTCAATATAGCGGGTTATCCATCTAGTCTGTTGAAAGATCGAATGCTCTATACTAACGTGCTGGGCCGGCGCACCCTTTAGGCGAACTAGGGGACCGCCTATGACGGCTCTTTCAGGGGGGCGGAAAAAAATTGGAAAATTAAAATTATGACCTTATGGAAAAATTTCCAAACTTATCGGCTTTTCTCAGAATTCTGTGGACTCTGACCGTTTCTGTTGCTAGTGGAGAGAGGAGATTTTCCAAATAAAATTAAATTCTAACCGGTAGATAATTTTTTTTTTGTAAATTTTTATAGAAAATCAAAATTATGTTTGAGATTAAGTATGAAAGTAGTTTTTTTTTCTGATATAATAGGACTATTTTGATATCGATTTATTTGGGGGTTATTCTAGACTCTAGACTAAAATAGATTCCTATTCATACTCATCGTGAGTGTGTTGAATGACTAGTCATCTATTAGACATAATTATATTAAGTTTGAGAAGTGCTGGGTAAATATCCAATACCTTTCTTCACAATGTAGTTAACTCGTTCTTTAGGTAAGATACATATTGTTTAATATTTACAAGGTTTTATTAAAAATTCATATTTACTCAAAAAAGTTTTAAGAAAACTGTATAGAAAGGTATATCTTTGAATTTAAATCTTTAATTTTTATATTGCAGACTGTCATATCTTATAATTATTAACCATTGTTACTGTTTTTTGTATTGACGAATATACAGGGTGAGTTTTGTGTTTGAAAAAACTGACACTGACTATGGATCTGTTAGTGTTATTTGTACATTGAGAGATTGATAAATTTTCATTATGAAATCCCTAAGGCCAGATTCTGAGTCGAAGAAATATTGTGGAATGTTCCTTACCTTAGATGATCACCGAAAGTAACGGTAGCATATAATACTGAATAGATCATACAAGGGTATGAACCGTCCATAGCGCAAAGATTGCGTAAGGTCTTTGTGGCCCGGGTTCGAATCACTTTTTTCTCTTTTTGGGAGCACTACAGCTTGTTGGCTTATTGTAATCGACTCCCACATTCATGCCACCGTCCCAGCCTCTCCCGTATAGTCCAAGATCCCAGAGCGATAAGACATAAGTTATTTTCAAATAGATGAAATGTTAGGTTCTCAGTAGCATCTCGTGGGCTTCGAATACCTGTGTGTTTGTGGAGTCTTAGGGCACCTGGACAGGTATCAGGTGAAAAAGGTAACTAAAAATAAGAGTTACTCATCTTAAATTTGTATGTCCGATTTTTATATATGTTTTGTAGAATAGTATCATAAGTGTCGGGCACTTTCCATGGACCAAAACTTTTGTCAGACGCTTTAAAGCTCCACAAAAAATAAATGAACTTTATTTATTTTTACATGACTGACTTTCAAATAATATGTTATCAATGCAAATATTACTAAGTATGAGTGCGAGAGCACTGATAAATGCGTTTCAAAGCGCGTGAGTCGTCTATAGTAACTGGGTTCCCCTTCTTTTACATCTATTAACTCACAATGTATCAGTCTAATATGTATGTGCCCTTCATGCACAACCAATGGTATTCAGTATAGTTCGGATCTGTTGGAGCACATACAGTGTGTAAAAGCCAAATGGAATAAATTCATTATTTCGGTTACTGTACATATTTATAAAAAATCCCGAAACACGTCAAATTTAAATTATAACTTGACATTCTTTAACGTGAAAATGCAACCCCTACCTTCAACCCCCTTAGAATGACAGGTACAACCCCCAATTTTTTAAATGGGAAGTATAGGCTTGTGATATATCATTTGAAAGGTCTCTTCATTCTCTATTCAAAAATGTTATTGTTTTTAAATTTAATGCAAAAATTAACATAAAAAAAATTAATATCATGTTGTTACCGAAATTCGCTACAATACAATCAAAAACTAAAATGTAATGCAAAACGTAATAAAATGTAGAACACGAAAAAGAACTATGAATGTTAATGAAGTAGATGTTCAAAATGTTCTCCGCGAACGTCTTGGCAACATCCTAATCTCAAATAAAACTGCCTTCTAACATTATTTAACATATCAGGCGTGATCGACCTAATCGCAAGCGTTATTCGTTCTTTTAAGTCATTTAAATCAGAAGGTTTAGTTTTGTACACATGGCTCTTCACATATCCCCATAAAAAGAAATCTAATAATGTAAGATCAGGTGATCGCGCTGGCCATTCAATCGATCCTCGCCTCCCTATCCACCGATTGGGAAATATTGTATCGAGGTACTGCCGGACATTAAGTTGGTAATGTGGTGGTGCTCCATCCTGCTGAAACCATATCGTATTCGCTGGAACTTGAGGATTACCTGGATCAGGATATAAATTTGCCAACGTTGGAATGACATCATTTTGAAGTAGTGCCAAATAATTGTTGCCATTCAAGTTGCCCTCAATAAAAAAGGGACCAATTATATTGTTCCCTACAATCCCTGCCCAAACATTAACCTTTTGAGGGTATTGAGTGTGTTCTTCTCTCATCCAGTGAGGATTTTCCGTGGACCAGTAGCGGCAATTTTGCCGATTAGCATGACCGTTAAGTAAAAAAGTACACTCATCAGAAAACATAACGTCTTCTAATTGGATAATATTGTTATCCAACATGTCCATCATTTGCTCACAAAAAAAAGTTCTCCTATCAAAATCGTCTTCCATGAGCTCCTGAGTAGGTATCATCTTGTACGGATGCAATTTATTTTCTTTTAATATGTTTGCTATCGATGTATGGCTAGCATTGAATGTAGTGGATGCCTGTCTACTCGATGTATGTGGGTTTTCCTGAAACTCAAGCAACACATCTAATTTGAGTTCATCACTCAGTGCATTAGCAGCTGCTTTTTTTATCTGCCTTACATGACCAAACTCGCGAAACTGCTTTTCTATTTTACTTATTGTTCCTTGGGATATAGGCGGTAAATTAGGAAATTTCTCATGAAATAGGCGAGTTACTTCCTGTTGTGTTCGGATGTTATCTCCGTAACCAATCATTTGTAAAACTGTTATTTTATGCATTTCCGTTAATCTAACCATTTTTCAGAATTGAATTGAACAAACTTTATACTTAAATTACAACAATGACAACTTAAATAAAACAATTTACTACTGCTTGTTAAAATAGCGTTGCCACGGAAATTCTTTAAAGTTTTTTAATGGTTACCATCTAAAAACCACATTGCTACGGTTTTTGTTCACTTTCTCATTATCAAGACCTAAACGGGAAATAAGTTTTAAGTAATATTGTAATAAGTTCCGAGTATTTTTTAGCGAATTTCGGTAACAACATGATATTAATTTTTTTTAAGTTAATTTTTGCATTAAATTTAAAAACAATAACATTTTTGAATAGAGAATGAAGAGACCTTCACAAGCCTATACTTCCCATTTAAAAAATTGGGGGTTGTACCTGTCATTCTAAGGGGGTTGAAGGTAGGGGTTGCATTTTCACGTTAAAGAATGTCAAGTTATAATTTAAATTTGACGTGTTTCGGGATTTTTTATAAATATGTACAGTAACCGAAATAATGAATTTATTCCATTTGGCTTTTACACACTGTATAACTTAGTAATAGTTGCCTTGATAACATATTTGAAAGTCAGACAAGTGGGGGTTTAAAGCGTCTGACAAAAGTTTAGGTCCATGGAAAGTGTCTGATACTACTCTAGAATATTATTTTACAAAACATATATAAAAATCAGACATACAAATTTAAGTAAAGTAACTCTTTATTTTTAGTTACCTTTCTCATCTGATACCTGCCCAGGTGCCTTAGGCTAGCTCTACAAACACACATGTATTCAAAGCAAACTATTGAGAACCTAAAATTTCATCCATTTGAAAATAAGTTATGCCTTATCGCTCTGGGATCTTACTCTTCTTCTTTCGAGTAGACGATATAGGTCAAATGGATGCGTCCAATATGCTTCAGGCGGCACATTGAAAGATTGTCTGTATCAATGCCTTACACTTGAACAAGATACGGGTTACGTTCTCGGTCTCCATGACACAAAGTCTGCAGCTGAGATCCCAATTCCAATTTTAAGCAGGTTATCTTTTTACCTGGGCACGACCCGTTAGATAACCTGTAATAATTCTTAGCTTGTTCCTAGTGATGTGCAAAGCAAGACCAAGACTCGGATAGTTTTGGTCTTGCTTATTCGACCTTGTTAGTGGTCTTGCTCAAATCGTCCGATCTTGGTCTTGGACTCGGTCTTGCTTATTTAGTCTTGGTCATGCATATTCAGTCTTGGTCTTGCTTATCACTACTTATTCCAACTGATATTTAGTAGTTCTTGCACATGTGTTACCTATTGTATGAAGGTCTTACTGTGTACCTGCTTTGGGCTGTTCCTCCACTGTGGTCTATCCTGGCTTTGTACCCATTTTTGTATTTGTCCTCGGACCACCTTCTTTGTGGTCCCAAGAACTGGTTCTGGTCCAACATATGTCGTTGCTGAACCTCTTCTCGCACGTGCATCAGCTTGTTTATTTCAAAAAATATTATTATTCCCCGGAACTCTCACTAATCTTACTTTTCTGTGGTCTGCCAGCTCATCTAGTTCTTTCTGTCATTCTTCTACCAGTATGGATATGACCTTGCGGCTATTTAAAGCTGCAAGTGCTGCCTGGCTGTCAGTTAATATGTTTCTCCTATGAGTGTCAGCAACGAGGTAAAAGAGAAAGAAGAGAACATAACAGTATAAAGAATCATCGACCAAAGTGGCTTCTCAATATGGCCGACTTCCATAAACAAACCAGAGGCGTACATTACATTATTCAATTAGGGGAAACAAAAAACTCTCATATGTATCTTTTTAAGGTAGTTTTTGTTGTTAGAGAATTGATACCAGATTTTGGTACATTCAAAAATTTTATAACACTATTGTACAACTCAATATATTCATAAATAACCTTTCTAATACTGAAAGTCACTATTTTTTCAACGTGGCTTTTCAATTTGACACATTTCAGTATATTAAGGTTATCTATGTTGACACAAGAATTGACGACTAATGTCACTAATGTGGCTTCTCAATATGGCGACTTCCGTCGAAAGTTGATTAAATCACTACCACGCTTAACTTCCCTCCTGAGTGTCAGTCATAAGTTTGTTAATTCTGACGCATTTTATTATAGGATAGTTCGAATCCTAGTGATGCTTTTGTTTTTTCAATTTCCAGTTTATACAGGGTGTCCTAAAACACTCCTGCCAAACGTAAGCTACAGATACTAGTTGTGATTTCATGTCCATTTAACCTAAGTTACCTTCATCAAAAAGTTCTTTCTATTGAATCTGTTTGTTTGAGTATGAAGCTGTTAGGTTTTTTGACAAATTTAACATAAAATTCATAAACTAAGTTTTCCGAAAATAGTACTCTTGTTAGGATTCAATATCATGTACCGTTTTCGACAAAAAATCAATTTCATGTTTGAATAATCTACTACAATTATTTCTTTTTAATACAGAAAATTTGATTCTTTTTAATTTTTTTTTTCGTCTAAAATCTTACAAACTCTCTCTTTCCGAGTGTAATTACTCAAATCAAGTATCTTCTCTATTTATAACACTGTCATGTAAATATTTGTATCTGGAAGTTGATTTATAACAGTCCGAAAACATATGGCCTGGAAACGGAGATAATTACTCGTGTCTTAGTTATAGCAAAATGTGAAAATTACCTGTTTAGTGTTATTGAGTCTAGTTGGAAAAATAAACATTGAATATTCTCGTCTATCAATATTTGGTGAGAAACGCAATGCTGCGAATTTATTAGACTATATGTATAGTTTATTCATTATACACTGTGTTATTTATAAGATGCGACATAGGGATTCCTGTACAAAACTGTCAAACGCGAGTTAACATTTTACCATAAAAAGTAATAACATATTTGGAAAGGTCCTTGAAAAATAAGTTTATACGCCCTTTCAATTTTCCTAAATTCGCTCTGGTTTAATAAAAAAATGTATGATTAGGTTTAAAAAAGTAGTTCACCATTTTCATAACACTTTTTAATACTGAAAACACCACAACGGGGAATCGAACCGCGATACTCACGTTTAAATTTCAAATTTCCCGTACTTCCACCCGTCTGGCTATCTCCTACGTGGTTGAAAGTATTTAAAAGTGGTATGAAATTGTTGTTCGACTTTTTTAAACATAATTATCCATATTTTTATTAAACCAGAGCGAATTCGAAAAAACGTGCATTTGTACTCATTTTTCAACGACCTTTCCAAATCTGTTATTATTTTTTGTTATTTGGTAAATAAGTTAGCTCGCGTTTGACAGTTTAGTACAGGAATCTATATTTCGAATCTGATAAATAACACAGTGTATGTTCGCAGAGGCGACACTTTCATTGCAATTGTACGTTATATGAAAAACTATAGAAAATAGGTGTCGAAGGATTTGTTCGTATAACTAGGAACCAAAGTAATTCGGAAAAACTGGAAATGAAAATTCATATCTTTGTCATTTTCCAAGTTTAAGAGCCCAAACTACATTTTTATTGCAATTCTACATTAGGTACATCGGAAAAAAAAAATTAAAAACGTACGGGTTTGTTTTCGCTTCAAATGTTTTTAACAAATTAGTAAAAAAACATTTGCGTGTCCAAAATATATTAAAATTATAATATCTTTTATATGATTGCACCATCCACTTTCTACTAGGATTTTTGTCGTTTACTTTCCGCACTCATTTTTTTTGGGTACGGTGCTCCAAAAATTGGAGGTACATTTTAATCAATATGAAATAAATAAATGGAAAAATTACCGAAAAGGCCCATTGTGCCCTAGCGCAGCCTTAGATCTGATCACTACATCTACAAAAATGGAACATGCCAACGGAGTAACTCAAGCAGAATTGAAAATATCGAAATACACCTCTGTACACCTTGTTGAATATTCTAGGTGAAAAATGCATAATTGAAAATGTTATTAATTTCCTAAGAGTCACAAATATGTATTCTCAAATTTAATTTAAAAATCCATGTTAATAATCAATACCGTACCACTGCTAATAACCCTTAGTGGTTGATGAAGCTAAAATCAAATGAAAGAAAAAAAAATCATTTTTATGTGAAAAACAATAATTATTTTCAACATTTATCATTTCCCAAGCTGTTGGTACGCACTTCTGATAATTATCACTCATTTCTATTTCTTTTGTGCTTCCCATTTTTATTTTCGGCAACTTTGAAGGGGGTAAATTTTTTCATTTTGTTTTTTAGGCTGAAATAAAATTATGTAAGTATTTTGAGACACTCACATGAGAGGAGTGCAATTTATTATCGATTGATTACAGCGGTAACTGCACTGTAGAAACCGAAAGACAACTGCGATAATTGCATTGTTTACGTATCCACGGTAATCCCATTGTGAATCCATAATAATTAAAAATAGAATCAGTTTGACAAGTAAAGTCAAAAAATATTTTTTCTACTACCGTGTGTAAAGTACGTACTTTAGACACATTTTCGAGTGCGTAAAACTTTATTTTACGCACTAGTGCGTAAAGAGTTTTACTTTACGCACTAGTGCGTAAAGAAAAAATTCCAATATGTATGTAGTTATAGATATCTAGTCTTATAAAAATATAGGTATAATAAATGGATATTAAAAGTTTTTTTCATAAATTGGAGATAGAAAGCTATAGTATTCGGTAAAGTAACCTAATAATTATTGTTAAATAATTATTGAGTACTGGAAATAATACGGTAAATAGGTATAAGTTGGCGGTGAGTGACTGACATTTCTTTGTGAATTGAATCTGACATTTAAAATTTAAATTGAGATCTTCCGACTATACCTAGAGTAAGCAATTGTATTTTATATTCAGGAATTGAATATTTTTAGAAAACTATGATGTTATTTTAGATTATTATAAAAAGACTCTTCTAAAGAAAAATTTAACTTACTTTACGCACTAGTGCGTAAAGTATGTTTCTTTACGCACTAGTGCGTGAAGTAAATTACTATTAAACTTTTGTATTTCAATTAAATATTCGCTAGTAGAAAAAATATTGTATGCAATTTGTGTGTAAAGACCTTTTTTTCGACTCATGTGATTGTCGCATTCGCCTGCGGCTCATGCGACAATATTCACATTCGTCAAAAAAAAGGCTACTTTACACACTAGTTACATAAATAACTATTTAGAAATGTCTCGTTTCGGATGTGGTTCATTGGGAATTATAGAAAATAAAGTGATGGAAAGCGAACCAAAGAACACCAAACACAACAGACAATACGTGTGGCGACAGTTTATGAGCTTTTGTGCTGAAAAAAATATACATTGGATGAAACAACACAAATCAAATAGTTATGAAAAAATCGTATTTTTAGGTCTTTTTATTTTGTTTGTACCTAACAGCATGTTTTAAAATGGATATTTTGTATTAAAAAAAAAGAAATAGGAATTTAATATTTAAACAAATATTTGAATTCGGGAAATATTCCCCCGAATTACACTCGTGCATCAAAATAACCAGATAATTTTGCATTCGAGCGTGTTGTCTTGGAAAAACTACATTCGGTCATTTTCATATTTTCTTAAAAGATCCTTCGACCTTCGGTGTCGGGCTCTTTCTCCAAAATTTCTCTGTCATGCAAAATTATCGGTCATTTTAATGCACTTGTGCAATTACTTCCGATCATTATAGAAAAATTCCAGTTAAATACAGGGTGTCGCACTATAAAGTAGCACATTTGACGGCTTATTACTCGAGAATGGAAAAAGAAACACACTATATTTTTTAACACCATCTGAACTGAAAGTCCCTTTCTTCCCCTTTCCACAAATATATACATTATTGGCATATACTCAAGTTTTTAGGGAAAGATTTAATTTTTTATGAAACCATGTCAATAACTTCCAAACGTAAATGATCACATTTTAACAGCTTGGAAACATTATAACTCGTTATAACTGAGACAAGGGATTAATGAGCGACTTTCACTGAAATTCTTAGAAATGTTTGAATTTTTTATGACACCGTTTGCAAGTTTCAAAAGTCGTCTAAAATTTCCGTAAGAAAGTTACTTTTGTTATTTTTTTACGGAAAGGTGGCTTTGAAACAAATACATATAACTGACATTAACAAACGTCAAAAAGTTATTTATGTAGTATAAAGTATAACAACGAAAACAGTCAAATTTATTAATCGAAAATGTATACTTTGACAGAAAAAGCGCGATGCGTCGTATTAAACACAAGAATTTCAGTGAAAGCCGCTAATAATCCCTTGTCTCATTTTCGAGTTATATTTCCAAGCTGTTAAAATGTGATGCTTTACGTTTGGAAGTTATGGACATAGTTTCATAAAAAATTGAATTTTTTCCTAAAAACTTGAGTATATGCAGATAATGTATACATTTTTGGAATGGGGAAGAAAGGAACTTTCAGATGGCATTAAAAAATATAGGGTGTTGTATTTAAAATAAACCGATAATTTCGTTACAAATATGGTCAATACAAATTTGAAGGAATTATAAGAAGTTTAGCGAAAACTGCACGTCGATATTTCGAGTAATAACAAGCCAAAATGTGTTACTTTAGGTGTGTTCTTTTTGACTGAGATCTCAGTTAATCTCGGCTCACATCGGTAATGTGCGCGTTCTTTTTGATTTACTCACTTCGAAGTGAGCTGAGATTTTTCCTCCCCCTTCACCGATGCTGAATGTGATGTAAGGGGGTATCAGTTGGACTTGAGTCGGAAATAAAGTGGAGAGGATGAAGAAATATTTGATTTTGTTTACATATTAACACACATAACCTAATTTTCTTTTGTTACAAATTATCAATTGACTAAATAAAAAAGGAATAATTATGGTCACAATAACATTATTAGATGCTAATTCGAATTTATATGTTTATATGTCTCTTATTCACGCATGCGTCGGCAAATCGAGCGTTTCAATTGAGTAGTTCGTTCTTTTTGGTGCTTACTCACATCACTTTATCTCAGATCACTTCAGCTGAAGTGAGCTGAGATCTCAGTCAAAAAGAACACACCTATTATAGTGGGACACCCTATATTGAAAACTATGAAAAATTTCGCGTTTTGTACTTTATTTTCTCACCCCGTACATCTAGTTGCGGATATTTAACAGCTTACGAAGCGATTACCGTTGCCGGTTGTCTCGCGACCCACATAGCGCATAAATCTTCTCCATGTTTCTCCATTCTCGGCTTTTCGCATCACATTTGCCACTCTGCGAGATTGTAGTAGGTCGATAAATCGGACAGGACAGGTGGTCGCCCTCGTTTTCGCTTTTCATCAGTTTTTTTTCCATTAATAGTTAGGTATTGAATACCGTAACATCCCATCCGTGTCCAGGAAATTTTCATCCATTAAACGACGATTAAAATTAGTGTTTGGTTTTTCTGTACAGTTCAGGAGATCGTTGACATTCATCTCGAATATTTCTCTGACGTCATGTCGCTTTTTAGGTCCACGATTTTAACCCGTAAGTAGG
This sequence comes from Galerucella tenella, assembly GCA_910591685.1. Classification (NCBI taxonomy): domain Eukaryota; kingdom Metazoa; phylum Arthropoda; class Insecta; order Coleoptera; family Chrysomelidae; genus Galerucella; species Galerucella tenella. Next base: position 235 of record CAJUYH010005433.1, on the reverse strand, counting down.
CATTGGAAATAGTAGATTGCCATTTAGTCTTTTCTTTGAATATTGTACATATTTTATTAGCGTTTTTTATTTTTAAATATTTTCCCCTGTATTAATAGTCCCTTTTACTACTATTTCTATGATCTGTGTCATGAATATTTTTTTGTTAGTCAAACTATCTTCTTTTAGATTATTCTTCTCTTTTCGAACGATACTCGAAACATTTTTCAAGGGTGTAGACGTATGGGTTGAATAA
>CAJUYH010005432.1:0-23307 GCA_910591685.1 Galerucella tenella | reverse complement strand
TCAAGTTGCAAAGTTGTCATTTGAAACATTATGTAAGAGACCCTAAATTAGAAATCGTCGAAAATTTTTTGAAAACCTTATAGAAAAATACAAAAATGTAAAATTTTGAAATTCTCATTTGTGTAAAAATTATTTATATGTTCATGCCATAGAGTTGAAATTAAAACCTTTAAACTATTTTCATGTTTTGATTTTATTTCTTCTTTGAACCGAAAGCATATACCTGATTGCGGGGACTAAATTACTTGTAGGGAATTTATACCTGTCAGCCATGGGGACCAAATTACCTTTTGAAATTTCGTGACGTCATCTTTGGGGACCAAATTACCAACTCCGGTCTCTATAGTACGAAGAGAGCACCAGGTGCTGACCGACTGGGTGACCTCTCGATCCGACGAGTTCCTTGAGCGCGTGAAATAGCGCTAGGAATGTTTCAAGATACGCACGCCCAAGCATTCAATTACCGTAGCCTGCAGTATTTCGCTGCAGGCTCGCTGTGGTTTTGAGTTTCCCAGTGGTCACCGATCCAAGTACTACTTTCACAGTGCTAGGTCGACGCACAAATATAAGTTCTTGAATTGCAGTAACACAATCATTATCTCCAACATTCCCCTGCCCACCATTTTTCTCACCGTATTATTATTCATTTCATAACATTCAATTAATTCTTCTTCCCTTTTAAATTGTACATGATAATGAACAGATCGTCTCCAACAAATCTATTATAATTTTGATATCGGTGCACTTATAACCAAGGTGAAGGAATCTCCTTTTAACATCATTAATAATAACAATGTCGAATATTTTAATATTTTAAACCAATATAGGAAAGCAATTTTCCCCAAATTGCCATAATAAAATTTCCAAAAGCAATAGATTTATTTTATAAAGCAAAATTAAATATTTAAAACACGTCTTAGTGAGCAGAAAAATCAATGCCTCTACACATTTCCACGTGCAGCTTCTTTTCAAGACATCGTAGAATAGCAAAGCTGCAATTCTCCCTTGTGCAATTTTAATAAAGTTAACATCCAAGTAAAAGAGTTGACTCGATAAAGTTGGGAAAACTAATTTGGAAAAGTTTCCAAAACCTCCATATATTCTTTTATCAAGTAAAACAACAGATAACTGTATAAGTTGATTCATCATGATTAAAATTTCATTAATAAAGTTATTGTGATTACGATACATACAATGGATGTATTTTTTCAATGACCAAAATTGGTAATAGAACTTCCTTGATAGGAAGACTCAACGAAGTATCTCTAGTCTGTATCCCTGGAATTCTAGTATTAATGGCAGCAAACAATTTCACAATTTAACTGAGATACCAATTTAGAAGAAGAAATTTCTATATTTAGTACAGGGAATGAAGCATTTCACCTGGCGATTTTTTCGTCCAGCATGGATTGACTTGAAATTTTAACAGAAGGTAGCTGATAGCACAAGGATCAAAATCTATATCGAACCGAAGGGCGCTAAAGCCTTGGGGGTGGTTGCCACCCCATCTCGAAGGTGAAAATTTTAACCACAGAAATCGAATGAAAAAGTGATTCTAAGCAAAAAATGTTCTATACATTTTTTTGTAAAATCAATATTCTCTAAGTTATTCGCGATTGAAAGTAGCGCTTTTTAGAGGAAAAAATCGACGTTTTTGATATGTTTTTCGCGGATAACTCGAAAATTATTCATTTTATCAAAAAAACTGTAGAAAGCAAAAGTGTAGCTTTTAAAAAAACAAGCAAAGCCCTTCTTTATAATTTTCTTAAAACCAATAAGAACCGAGATATGGCCCATCAATGATTAGCTTTTTTTCCCAAATGCAAAATGTGATAGATTCAAAGTCAAATACCGGAAAAATGATGCATTTTTCGTAGAAAACTAATGGAATCTTTTTAAAAAGCATAATTAGACCTTTTTTTTTTAAAAAAAAAAAGGTCTGTAGCATCAATATTGGGTGAATTACGACAAAAATAATGTCAGTACTGAATTTTTTTTACAAAAAATCGGTGAAAACAAAACCCCCTAACTACCCCCCTAATTGAAATTGATCTTTACCCTTGTGCAATTCTCTTTGTACATGTATGGTTGATATGTCCAAGAAGTTTGACCAATTTAAAATTCATAGTTTTCGAAAAATTATGGCTTAAAGTAAAAAGTTATTTTTCATAATTTTGTATTTTTTACCCTTTCTTTCAAAATAACTCCGAAAATATTAGAAGTACAAGCACAGTTAAGAAACGAAATTGTAGCTTTTTCTATGACAAAATTTTTCCTGTAAGTAGATTTTTTGTACAGTTAATATTTGACGAGATATAGCCGTTTAAAACGTCTATTTACGCACGAGCACCACCTTTTTTAAGCCCTTTAAACTCACCCCATTTAAAAACGAAAAGGTCTAAAGAGATTTAACCTACAGATCCTTGTAGTTCTTGAAAAACCCTACAAAATCGTCTTGAATAAACTTTTTTATCATTAAAAATGAAGGAAATACGTTAAAAAAACCAATCGATTTTTTTTTTCGAAAAATTCCAATAGTATAGTATAGTACACTTGGTAGCATAATAATGTACAAAACCGGTTTATTCGGCAGTGGGGCGTTATATATACGGAATGTTTCGTGTTCTTTTTTTGAAATACAATAGGAAAGAAACATAAATTTAAAAATCATATTTGTATTTGTATTTGTAATTGTAAATGTAATCATTTATTTATGTTAATCTATGTGAAAATACAGCGCATTTTTATGTTAATAAATTTTTTTTGTACTTAAGTCTACTTTTTTCCAATTTATATCTATTACAATAGTTTATAAAAATTGAAAAGTTACTTAATGCACGTGACACATTTTTTTTACAACAGAATTATTGAGCAAATCCCTATTAGCATTAATTATTTTTCTCTTGGCAAAAATTTTTTTTTTACGTATAACACTAATATCAGTTGATTTTTAAGGGTTGAAAAAGTATAAAATTGTATTTTGAAATGTAACAAATTCATCATTTTACTAATTCAAACCAATTTTCACTTATCTTAAGATTTATAATGCTATTTTTCAATTTTTGACATTTAGGGGTAGTTTTCACCCCTAAGAAACAATCAGGGTTCGTCGGCATGACATGATATATAAAGAAAAGGGTGAGTTGAGCCTAATCCCAAATTTTTATGCAAATCAATCAGAGGCGAAATCATTTTTTAAGGATTCGTGATTTTTTGTACATTAAGCTGTAACAGGGGCTGCTTTTTAAGGGTTGAAATATGATGAAATTATATCCCAAAGCTTAAAACAATCATTACTCAACTTATCCAAACCAAATCTCACCCATTCTCAGGTTTAAAATGTTATTTCATGATTTTTGAGAAATAAGGGTAGTTTTCACCCCTAAAAACCGTTTAGCGACCTGCGGTTCGATATAGATTTTGAACCTTTGACTATCACCTACCTCCTGTTGAAATTTCAAGTCAATCCATGCTGGACGAAAAAATTGCGAGGTTTTACCTTTTTTGAGCTTCATTCCCTGTACTAATTTACTTAACAATGCCCACGTCTGATCTGGTATCCCGTTCAATACCAAAACATTATTCAGAATTAAAAGTGGCACATACATTTTATAAGTTCTGGAGATTGACAAAGGCTTTTCTGCTTGGAAGACCTTATTATTCAGTGGCAGAATTGCACAATCTATCCGGCCTTTTGAGTTACATTGGCATAATCTAATATTTAAACTTCTGACCATAATTCACCAACTTTGTTCAATTTTTGGATAAATGTTACCGAGCAATTGTTGGACCAAGAAAGGAATGACCTGCGTTGTCTAGCAGTCACTGTCACTGTAAATAACAGAGCATATATTCTGTGCTGTTCCACTAAAGTTTTGGCTCCATTTCACTCTCGTCCTTGGACACAAATTGTTCATTGCCTGGTTTACACGACATACTTTCAGTTGTTGCCGTTGATTGCTCAATAAACGATCCATCTAGTTTTCAATGTTGTATACTGTTGTTAACTGGATGGTGTACTAAGCAGGAAGCTCAAAATTGTTAGCAAACTGTGAGAGAATCTTCTGAAAAGGAAGACCTAACAAACAGTCTTTCTGAAGTTAAAGAACCTACCTTCGACAGCATCAATGCTGGGTGTAGACTTTCAAGCTTCTGGCTAAATCCATCGTTGTAGTTCCATTATCCAAAAAAGTTTACCAAGGAAGTCAGACTGAGACTGTAAAGACCTACTTCGTCTATCATGAACTATCGCTGCAATAATAGAGCATGTGTTTGTACCACTGCAGTTTTGGCTTCATCCGACTTTTGTCCTTGACTTGTCAGAAAAAACTCTCAAAGATCTGGAAACTGTGTTTTCTGGTCTTTCTGAACCTTCCTTTGACAGTACCAAAACTATGCTAAAAACTTCAAACTGTTGTCAAAATCTACCAGGACCGGGAAGGAATCACATACCTGCTAACAGGAGATTGTCACACAGAGCAGTATGCTCTACTGTAGTTACGGCTTCATGGTACTCTTATCGCTGGACTATTATAAACCAAATGAAGTTATATCCCAGTTCCCTGGTGTGTCACATGTACAAAATTCGAACTACAATTATATTTTAACAAATCGGCTATCGAATTTAATATGGAATTACGTTATGTATATAATCTAGAATAGTTACTTGTATCGATACTAGTGTTACTAATCTCGTTAAATCATATTTCATCGATTATTCAATTCGCCGAACTTTGTCCTCAGTTCCAATTATCAGTCTCCTGAGATTGCTATTATTTGCGGTACTGTGTTATAATATTCAGTTATAGAAACTTCCTTTGGGAAGACTTTACTTTGGAATGAAATCTATATGTGCATCTCAACATCAGTTACGCCCAACATCTTTTACATTCCGGTCCGTGCCGTTCATTAATGTGTACACGTGTTGGACCAGTCAACTCCTCAGGACCCTGGTAGGTATTTCCATGGAAAATCATCACTATAGTATCTTGTATTCAGAATCAAAACAATTGAGTGTTTAATAATTCAGGTTATTTTCGAAGATTTGGATCTAATTATCTAGTATTCAACTGTTTTTCATAAGAATAATTTGAAAATTCTCAGGCCCCTGTTCTCAGTCTCCTGGAAATATTGTTGACAGGAGACTGAGAACCAACCAGGGGGCTGATGAATGTGAATCAATCGGCTACACTTATGTATCTTGAAGTCGTTTTGTACTCCCATTTGGCACTATGCCTCAACTTTCACTTATTTATTTTAGACCAAAATGAAGCCGAAAAACAAATTGAACATGGAGGAGATACTACAAAAGAAAAGAGATGCTGAGAGAGCCCTCTATGAAAAAATAAAAAATAATCTTGTTAAATTAGCTGAACAAAAAGAAAAGGAGCGACTTAAATATTTAAAAGAGAAAGAAAGAGGAACCAAAAAACTAATTTCAGAAAAGACACCACGAAAACAAAGAAAAGCGCGTAAGAACTGGAGAACCTATTCAGCTAAACATTATACGAAAAATATTTCAACACAAAAAGCAATAAATAATTTCATAAGGAAAAATATGCCATTCCAGGTGGTGTAATTATAAATGATAGACCATTGCAACTAATACAGAATGGAACACCTAGAAGAATTGAAGCAAAGAAGCGGTCTTTAAGGCAACGACGAAAACGAAATTTGGAAATTAAGAAAAACGATGATAAGATAGCAAAACTCAAAGCACAACTGAATGAATATAAGAAGAGGATTTATCGTTTGAAGAAGTCATGCAGAAGCACTTTCATCCACTTCCAAAACTAGTAGAACAAGCTGAGAATTAGAATACACTAGCAGAAGTAGCAAAGAAAGCTCTATTTGGTGGAATAATACAAAAACAAATTACTGAAAACTTAGGAAAATTGGAGATCCAGCCAAAAAAGAGAATTGCACGAAAGCTACTCTTAGGAGAAGCCGTCAAACGAAACAAGCTGTGGAAACATCAAAATAGGATTATTACCTAACAGACGGTTTGGCAATCGACAAAAACTAGAAAGCAAATAGGAAAATCTAAAACTCATATGAGGATGTAGTAGAAACTTTCCTAGAAGACGGCAAACACAGTAGATTATGAGCGGGCAAAAAAGAATTTGTTACTAAGAATAAACTAGAAAAACAAAAACGTTATCGTCTGGATGTTACTCACATTATTTTATGTTTCGTGAAAAGAGAACTATTTTTTTAGTATATTTCAAATAAAATGTTAAGACCATTCTTGATTTGAATATTTTCTATTTTAAAGATATTTAATGAAGCATCAGTTCCCTGAAATCGTTCCTAGTCCCCTGTCCAGATGTTTATGAAAAATGTCAATAAAATAATAAATAAATAATTTTTTGACTTGCCACTCCTGTACCGTTATCATAGGCTAGTTACAACTTATAAAATTACTTAAGAAGTATATGGACAGAAGCACCGTCAAGTAATTCCTATTTTTGTGGAGCTACCCATATGTATAAGTACTTCGTCGATAGAACCACCAACTTCAAATCTAATCTTTTATTCAGTTTTCAGCTCAGTATATTGTCAATTGAAAGTAAGACCTTTTTGTTCGACAATCCTCACGCTATTTTTGTACAAATTTGGGAATTTAAACCCCCAGAAAAACATAAAATGCTGCTTTTGAATAATAAACCGCTTCAATTTTTTTCTGATGAAACCATTTATTCGTCTCGTCGTGCTTAGATGTAATTTATTATTTCAACCTTCTTAATGTCATAAGAAGACTTAAATCGAGATAACTCATGTAAGGATGTTGTTGAATAAAAACACATTTTAAGATTTATGCGCCATTTCACTCGCTAGCAGACAAGTTTTTGTTGAGAAAATTGTTCTTACTTACCTGCCTTTACTTGCAAAAGAAGTCACATTAAGTATAAAAGTAACGTACAGAGTTGGGTTGAAAGTATTTCATAAAAATATGAATAATTCATATTCTGAACATTTGCTAATGGCAGGCGTCGAAAAAGTAAATTTTTGGGTGGAGGGGGTGGACATGGACATGAAAAACTATAGGAGAGAGCTTGCGAACTTTATCAAAATAATGTACGGATGTACACCTGGCAAAAATCCACTAATTATAATATGAACTACTACCAAATCCAACATATTCTCCTGTTTTGGCTCCCCGCGATTACTCAGTGCTTTTTTTATTCTGGAAATAATATGGCTGTCGATCACAAACTAAAAGATACATTTAAATTAGAATTTGACAGTAGCCTAATATTATTTGAACGGAAACATTGTTGCATTTGAATCCATGTTAAAAAAGTATTATTATAGTTTCCTGTAACAATTCGTATTTTATAGAGCGCGCTACCAATAAATATCGCCAAATAATAATTATTCTAACGCTTTATGAATATTGAAAAATATTTTCTAAAAACAGTGACTGTTCAACTAGGAAGCAACATCTACTTCCCGGGCTAAAGGCCACGACGCCAATTGAGCTACACTCCAAAGTCAAACGGTGTTGGTATATCTACAAGATATTCAACACCAATCATTCTGGTTTGCAATTAGAAGGGACAACATAACTCATTCACCGATTTTGGCAGATTTGCGCCTGAACAGTACAAGGCCTATAGCCCGCGAAGTAGTTGTGCTTCTTAGTTGAGCGGTCACTGTTTTTGAAAAATATTCTTTCTAATTTTGACATATAAAGTGACATTATGAAACGTCTTACTTTTTGAAACTAGTTGCATAAAGTAAAATTTTGTGCAATTGGTGACGAAAAATGTATTTCAAAATTAGTGACAAAAAGAATTATTCTATTTATTAGACTGTTATAATACAAGTTAAAAACATAAATTATAAATTAATTAATTATTATAAATATTGATAACACAATTATTGCAATTATTCAAATTAATTCCCGACGACATATTTTTTTCATTGCTCGAACTTGCTGTTATTTGGGAAGCGGCGCACATTGCATTAGATGTTCCACCAAATATTTCTTGCGCTATAAGTTTTTTATTATTCTTGGAATTTTCAACATATCCCTCCGCAACAGAGGTAGATTTCCAACCTCCATGCCTCTTTAAAATTAAAATATCAGCGTCACTGTCTGCTAGGAAAGTGGCAGAGCTCCTTCTGAAGCAGTGCCCAGTATATAGAACAGGATTTGAAAGACCAAGAAATTGTGCAATAACTTTTGGCAGGCTGCTAAATGTGTTAATTCCCACAGGATTTCTGGTACATTTTCCATTCGCATATTTTACAAAAAAATCTGTTGTGATTAAGAGCCTGGGGACGCAACTTAATATATTTTCTTAATATTTCAACAAGATTCGTATTTTCAATGTCTCCAGTGGTGATTGCAAACTGCCGTATAACTTTTGTTTTTGAAGGTAGGATATCAACACGAAAATGGATTCCTCCGTCTATAACATTTTCAACTGGAAGAAATGTTAATTCTGCTTTTCTGCATGCTCCTGCCATTCCAATTATCATTGCAGCCTTAGCCATTAAGTATTCTTTGTCATCAGCTTCCACTAAAAACTTTTGACTTTTTAGCACTGTACCCGTCCGCTTGCCTTTTAATATATGCTACCAAATTTGTATATTTTTTATCATCAATATTCCTTTTCAGATTTAGTTCAGACCTTAACATTGAGTAAAGTGTCCATAATGTGGAAACTTTTAGATCTTTCTTACCCTCAAATTATGCAAGAAAAACTTTCTCATTAACATGTTTAATTTTCTTCTCATCACACCACGTAACAAATTTTCCGTATGCCAAATCATGAACTGCCTTTGACTTTTTGGGAATTACTGATAATAGAGCATTACCTGCTGCCTCTTCAATATCGCTTGGTAGCTCTTCAGAACTTGAATCACTAATTTTTTAAAAATAAAACTAAAAATATATCAATCTCGCTAAAAACCTTCCATCTGGACTTTTTCACAAAATGTCAAACTGACAACTAACATGAAGTAACAGCAACAAACTAAATTTATGTTTTCTAAATTTTTAACCATTATATTAAATTTTATTTTTTTATTACTTTCTTCAAAATTAGAAAAAATCTTGTATGCAATACGTTACGAAATGAAATTTTGTGTAACTTGTGAGTTTTTTCGAAACTCACTTCGTTCGTTCCGCAAAAATCTCACGCGTTACACAAAATTAGGCATTTCGTAACTGATGGCATAAATAGCTATTTCAAAACTTATAAAGCGTTAGAATAACTATTATTCTGCGATATCTGTTATTTAAAAATGTCATGCAGCACCTCATTAAATTAGTCTCGTATCGATAGTGTCTATCCGATTTTGAAAGAGACGCTAAAAGACCAGTCCGGGCCTTGAAAAAACATTAAAAAACTAAGCACCGAGCATTCGAATCTTAAAACCATTATTAAGCGTGCAAACTTTTTGAATAATTTGTCATTTTTATTAAATTCCAGGTATTAATTTCGGTATGGAAAATAAGATATCAAGGAGAGCTGTTTTTTCTGGTCTATCTTGAGTTATGTTAATTTATTCCAACTTTTAAGACCGTTAAAATTAATTTGTGCATGGAGATTCTACTTTAACTAGTAAAATATACATAGAGGCGTACAGAGTGATATTTTTTTGGGGATTTGTTATAATTAATCTGATCCTCTTTGTATTTCAAACTAAAACTTGAATGTCATGTTTTCTCCATTAAACTTTATTCGCAATAAATGTATTCACGTCCACCCAATGTATTCAAAGCCCGCAATGATTCGCCTATATCATCTGTATCACAATTTGGAATCACCGCAATTTGAAATTGCATTACTTCGTTCCATGTCGTCTGGAATGGGACAATACCGGCGAAATTACGTTGGGGCGATGACAGCACTCCGCCTTTATGGTAACGCTTTAATGGAGCGTTGCAAAGGAACAAACTATTACGTAAAATTGACAACAAAAGTAAATAATTCCATTCGAATTCGTAGACAAACGGAATATATAGGAACATAGTGGTTTCGTTTGGGATTTAATTGTTTATTTTGAAAAACATTTCTGCATAATTCAATCAATGAAGTAAAAATTTTGCTAGGATCGAATTGAAACTTTTTGCAAATTGTTATGAAACTAGTTGATTGCTCGATAATATAGTGGAGTCAATGAATACATAAAACAGGCAATCTTCGGAAGTCCTCAAGAACAGCTCCGATTTCGATGTTTTTTTTTTCAAAATTCTGTTTTTTTATATTCTTTAAAATCAGAAACCTCTTGGATTGGGGACGGAACAATTTATCTTGTTTAAACAATATCTGTGATATTTATGCACAAAAAAATTTCTACTATCTATACAATATCCATTAAAAACTTGTAAATATATTAATGAATGTTATAAACAATTATCTAAGAGTTTGTTCTGTGTAGTAATGACATGGAATTAATTTGTGGACCAAAATATAAATTTTTTATTGACCATAGAAATTTCATTATTTTATATTCAAAAAAAGTACATTTAATTTTCATTCTCATTTCGCGTTTCGGAGACTTCTTCAAGTGGTGGGTGGTTACTGCAGTCATTTCCGCTGCAAACTATGCAGGCTGGTGAGCAATGAAGACCACTTTTCCTGCAGCCACACGTTGAACCACATCCTGTTTTGCAAGAGCAAAATATCAATTTTAAAACGTTGTCAGGTGCTGCTGGTTGTGTCATTTTGATTGGTTTTAAATAATTCTTTTTTCGCCAACCCCATTCTTCAGGTGGTATCAATAAATTATTTTTCCATTGCTTAACTTGTAAGTAGACTCTTTTAATATGTTGTTTTGCTGCATCTTCTGTCGGAGGTAAGGAATTAAGTTGTACGCTTTTATTTTTTGAAGCTAGTGCTATGAAACGTTTATATCGCAGTTCAAACAAGCATTTGGCAGTTTAAGCACCATACATTGCTAGAATACAATCAATACCATCATTAAAAAGCACTTCTTCATTTAGCTCTTCAACCATAAAATTTTCAGCTGCTGCATGTAATTTTTGATTATCATCACTAACTTTAATAAAACCATTTTTCCTTTGTTATAGAAAGAGGATGTGGTATCACATCCGGTGAATGCATGAATAAAAAACAGATGGGTTTTTTTAATATTTGGATATTTCTCTAATATTGTTTTTGTTGAGTAAGCTCGTTGCAAGATATTGTTTTTTAGTGGTTTTAAAAAAAAATTTTCTTTATCATCAGGTGCTAAAGCCATCAATAAAACTAACATATCAATATCTTCAGCTACAACAACTACTTGAAGAGAGGAACAATCTATAGCAGATTGCATAATTAATCGATCAGCATCACTTTCGGCCTTACTCCACTCAATATTATTTTCGCCTAGTTTTTTGCAGAGAAGATTAATAAATCTATTTTTATTTTTGCTATTACCTTGAAGTTTCTCTTTCGTTGTGTTTAAAGGCATGTCTTCTTCAAATAAATAATCAATGGAAGTATTGCCGATATATCTACGATTTCTCTCAGACACTTTAGTTCCATCATTACTATATCCATCAAATACAACTTTAACATCAGTGCCATAATTATTATGTAAATATCTAATATACTATGGTTTTAAATGAAACTAACTGTTTCTAAATGACTCCACAATATATTTGAAAAAATGTGTAAATTGTAATTAAATTATTGACAATTGTTTCGATAAATATATCATCGTCAGAATGACAGAAGTTACTTTTGACATGATGTATACTTGATATATATTTGGCTAGTCCAAATAGTGCCTATCTAGTGATTGACTTAATATATATGAATGGAAAAAAGAAGAAGATTTTACAAATAGTAGCTTTGATATTATTAGCCCTATGGGGATATTCTGGATATCTTTGTCCCATTTAAGATCAGTATAACTGTGCAATGATATAGGAAACCAGGAAAACTATATCTGCTGATCTTTACAATTATTACTTAAGAAGACAGTTTAAAAATGGAGAACTTCCTAGATTCAGCTGTTCATTGAGGACTTCATATTGTGGGTCTGTTAAGTGTCTTCTAATTTCTAATTCTTCAAGGAAGTCCAGTTCTTGCTTCCTATCACAAACAGTTAACTCAATCTAATATACTGTTGACAAATATCTGCAAATTTTTTATTTTTTTCCCATTTTAATCTATGAAGTATTTGTAGCGTACGCAGGTAACACATAAATGTTTTTTTTCGGTTTAAAGATTAAATTATTGTTAAGAATTTTTTTGTAAGAACTATTTGTTACAATAAGATTAATATATGGAGATTTTTTTACAAAAAAATAGAGACCAAACTGAATTTTTTTATATAAAACATTGATATTGTTTAAACAATATAAATAGTTCCTTCCCCGCTCTAAGAGGTTTCTGATTTTAACCCTCCAGTGGTCGCGCGAATATTTGTAGCGAGTTTGGTCGCGCACTGTCTCTCAGACCGGGTTGCAAAAATTTTTTTCCTCAACCTTTTTTGTCGTTTGACCGTCGACATATTATTTAACTGATCATTATTAAATATTATCACTAAATTTTAACATATAAAACATATTTTTTATCCGCAAAAAAAATAGATGAAAAAAATAACTTCAAAAATGTAGAACTTTATTTAGGTACAAAAATAAAAAAAAAACAACATTGTGAGTAGAAAAATATAACAAAAAGTAATATTCTAAATAATACTAAATGTATTAAAAATAAAATTTCCTAATTATTCCACTTCTGTCGGGGTTTGTTTGCACCTAGAACAATACGAGTGTTAAATGCTCCAAACACATATAAGTATTGCACTGATAGCAGGAAAACCTCGTTTTTCGATTTTTCCGCCACCCACACTCGGCACATCGACCTGGTGGAACATTAACTTCTGCAGCAGCTGTTTCTTGGTCTGTTATTTCTTTGAGGCGAAGCTTGAGAAAACATCTGCTACTTACTTCATCACTGAAAAAACTGTAACGTAATCAGTCGCGCCGGTCTGTGACACCGGTTTATTATTTATAAAAAAAACTACAAACTTTACCACAGTCAAATTTGCACTAGGCATTGCTACCCGCGATAGTTACAGCTACTGAGAGAGGCATATCACCATCCCCTCTTTTTCTTTAAAATTTATCCAGAAAACGAATAACCCGGTCTCATAGACAAGTACGCGACCACTGAAAGGTTAAATAATATAAAAAAACAAAAATAAAAAGAAAAATTCATCAAAATTGGAGCTGTTCTTGAGGACTTCCGAAGCAAAGGCTTCATTGACGCGACTAATAGGTTGTGTGATAAATGATATAAATGATAAATGAACAATTATTGAACAAATTGAATAACTAGAAAAATACTCAATCAATTTTCACCAAAATTGATAGGTAGGTAATGTTTTTTTTGGCCGCTGATTGTGATTTCAGCCTCGGAGAAATGAAATATACATATTTCAAATTTTGACAGTTTTTAAATTCAAAAATCTCACATCAGATTTGAATTCAGCAACAAAAAATACATGACATTTTTTTCGGTAATTTAGTTGATAGCTGTCAAATGCCAGGAATAAATATTTGACATTCATTGTTCATTTGTTAGCTAGTTGACGGTATAGCATTAGCGTAATGCAAAAAAGGCCTTTTTCGCCTGTTACTTTTCTGGGGTAGTGATATCCAGATTTTCAACGAATTTCTCAAAAGTTTGTTCGGTCGCACAAATGTCAAAGTTTGACATAAATCAGCTCAAGTTGAAGCGAAATAAATGTTGAAACGTATCTATAGAATGAAGGAATCATTTTATGCTATTCATGAAAAAATCTCCATGAATATCAGTCGACCATGACAAATAGAGACCATTATTTTCTGCAATTCATCTCGAGTAACTTGTATTTTGAGACCATTTAATTCGACCATATGAACATAAATGATCAAAGAATAACTCTCGAGAGCTATTCAGATTATTATTCTTCATATGGTCTCATCAAATTGTCAAAATACAAGTTAACTGGTAGAATAAATAAGAAAATAATAGTCACCTATTTGTCAGTGTCTTCGAATATTTCCAGGATGTAATAGTTGTAATAGATGTAATAGAAAAGCAAGAGATTTATGGTGGAATTCTAAGAACACCTTTTGAGTAATGGATGGTCTCTTGAAGACATCTGTAAGATCTATAAGCCGAAATCTATAGGAGTTACAGGAAATGCGATTCTAACCTCACCTGTTACTTACAGATTCGTGAATATTTACGGGCAGGACATCTGCCACTGTAAGCAGTACAGGGTGTTGTATTATCATTATTATCATTTTTCGTATACTATTAGTTAAAAAGTTGTAGAGTTTCCAGTTTTTTTTGTGATTTCCAAGTGATTATTAAGTTTTTAAGTGAACATCATTGACATTAATATGAACGGACAATTAAATATTTTCGCCAGTATTCTGTTGGAAGAGGATGAGAATCAGTTTGTACATACTTTTCATGGTATTATTATAAAATACACTTTCCATATTTCCATGTTATGGAGAATAATTTAGGGATTCCCTTTGTAGTGAAAGTAATAATACTCAATTCACAGTCTTTTTACAATGCATTCAAATAATAGCGCCACTAGCTCTTCCTACTTTTTTAATCAATAATTGGAATATAAAGTAGGGTTTATAGTATCACTGCGAGAAATATAATTATAACTCCAATTGCTCTGGAGACGTATTTTTGGTCCTTTTTTACATCTTGTCTCCTAGAAAATACGTATATTTAAATAAATAAATAACACGTTAAATATATTATTTCAGTAGTTTACCCACACCATTCTTTTATTACAAATTGTAAAAATATCAATTAGTATTGAGGTTTACCAGGTCGGTACTCACAGCTGCAAATAACTATTAGGCCAGCGACACATTTGCGGTTGCGGCTGCGGCTGCGGTTGCAACCGCGCGGTCACAACCGCTATAACGTTCACACATACAAGCATACCGAGTCCGTCAGTTCAATAATCAACATGGATTTGGTAGAAACGGTTGCTATAATTTATGCTCAAATTAAGAAATCGAAGCGAAAAAGGAGGTACTGGGTCCATCCTTTACACAAAACGCGCTTGACGAATGGTCAATTTCATTGTCTTTTTCTACGGTTGAGAGATCTTTGTATGCCTTGTCGGTAACATCCCACAAGCACGTCTTACTTTGCACCAAAACAATAAATTTTTCGGTATCGAAGACGTTCATGTTCAAAACTCGACTGGCTAGGTTTGTGGCCGCGCGGTTAATGTGAACAGTCAGGCAAGTAACAACATGTTGCATTTCGGACGGATAGCCGCGCGACCGCGGCAAGATGCGGTTGCAAAGGCGGTTGCTGCCGCTTGGCCGCTAGTGTGGCACCATTTCATAAACAACCATGTATTTTAAAGAACAGCGGTTGTAACCGCGCGGTTGCAACCGCAACCGCAAATGTGTCGCCGGCCTTAATGGTTTTGAGGTTAGAATTTTGACAAAATAGAAGTTGAAACCTATAAGGTAAAGATCTGACTATTACAGATTTCGTTCCAGAATAGCAAATTTCACAAATCTGTAAAGGTTCTAGTTACAGATCCTGTATCTTATAGATTCTGTAGCTTATAGGTGAATTATCAGAATCCCAACATTAATATTTTAATCAACAATTTGATTCAAATTATTACGTGCAACCAACTTTTTCTGTCTATAAATATTGGTCATTCCGTTTGCAATGACGGCAAACCAGCCGATTCTACTGCTAAGGCGCGCCAATAGATGTTTCACATAAAAAAAGAGGTAGACCAAGCAAAAAATTGGGATAAAGTGATATCTGGACCAGATAAAAGAGGGAGAAGCAACCAACTTAGCTCAGAAAAGAAATGAAAAGCGCTTTAAGACAAATATCAATCTAAAGTGACATCAAGAAAATTACCATTCAAGAGAGTGAATTTCATATTTTGAAGTAAAAAATTCCGATAAAGATATTTCACATCAACGTACTTTCAATTAATATTTATTTAATAAAAATTGAGCACAAACCAAAAGTCAAATATAGAATATTGTCCTTGATGAATGTTTTTCTCTGAGGATTCTCTATTTGCTTACCTTTCATATTTCTTTTATTTACAGAAGATGGCCGAAGTACTGAATATTTGCTCATTTGTTTACTTTTGCGGTAAAGTTTTTTCAGTTTCCGAATATAAATTAGACTTTATGTGTTTGAAAAGATTGAAACTTCCATTTAAAAGCTGTAATTTAAAATGATCCTTTATTCTAAATGAAGATCTATTGTAACCTTTCTTTCCACTCAGTTCATGAGAAAAGTCTCAAGAGACTAGGCAGAAAAAGTGACTTTCAATGTCATTTGGAAAAAAAACTTCAGTATACATTTTGATTTGAATGATTATTTTTTTCACTTGTCAAAATCTGACAATTTGGTGGTTTTAACCATTAGCAATACATTATTTTGGCCAATCATTCGGTATTATACTGACAATTTAATTCATGTATAAAAAATCGCATATTCCACAGTGCAATAGTCACTTTGACAGCGGCAAAAGTTAGCTTTAACTTTTACAGCGATAAATTAACTCCAATGTTAAAATGTCATATACCTGGAAATGTTATTGTCACTTTGACATCGATAAAAAAGGTGCATCCTTTTTTATCGCGATAAAAACTCCTCTTCCTCAATATCTAGTAAGGGGACGTCACTTTTACACAATGACAATGAGTCGCAGGTTAATAAAGATGATTATTTTTGTTGTTTATCCATAATATTCTGTCGTTAATTTATCTTGCCAAAAAACACTCGAGCTTTTCTTTTATCAGATAAAATCCCTCGTCTTAACGGACTCGTGATTTTATCAATCGGTTTGTTTTCATATTTTTGCCAAATAAACAAGTTTTCGTGGAAAAGAAAAAATTATCGATAAAATTTGAAGCACTCGTGGTATTACCTTTGATAAAACTGCTTCCTCATCGATAATACCTTGTTTACATTGAAACGTCAAAATTTACTTCAAATTTGACATTATTGACAACTAAAAGTGCTTCAAAGTTTATTGGAAAATGAGCACAAATCGATTCAGTGTCATCACCCAAGAGATTATTGAACATTTAATACATTTAAATACATGAAAAAAATAATCTTCCCAAATACAACTCGTTCTTCAAATTTTATCACATAATTTTCCATTTTCATCACTCAAACTTGTTTATTTGAGGCAAAAACATTGAAACAAACCGAATCGGTTTGTTTTCATATTTTTGCCAAATAAACAAGTTTTCGTGGAAAAGAAAGAATTGTCGATAAAATTTGAAGCACTCGTGGTATTAACTTTGATAATTTTATTAAATTAATAATGAATAACCTTGACAACAATTTTTTTGTGAAAATGCCTAGCTTATTATAGCGTGCTAGACGATATAAACGTTATTAACTTGAGAAAGTTAACGTGTTAACAGTGAACGTAAACTGGTGAAAGATAAAATCTATCATTGTAAATGCAAGACTGCTTATCTAGGTGAACCATTTTATTAGAATTACATACAGAGGTAACGTTTCCACCCAGCGAAAAATAAATATAAAAAAACTGCATGAAATTTGTGAATAAGAAATGGCGAAGGACATAAAAAACAAAATTAAACAGGCTAAGGCTGCATAATCAAAAGAAGCGACAAGCTTGAAAATTTTTCACGAACAAATTTCAATTGAAAATAACATTTTTAGCATTGACTATTATATCTTTTAAAGGCAAGTTTTGAAGTATATCTAGATGATACACAGATCCTTTGATGTATGTTTTCATAGTGGAAATTAAGTATGTCAAGGTTTCAGGTCAAAGCAAAGGGATTAGGGTGAAGTAGCACGAACAGTCACTGCAGAATCACGCATTTTATTGTTTTAAACGTTACTGACAAACCGCAGGGCTTTGTAAACGGATTTAATAGATATACCCGCTAGGTTTACGGTCTAGGGCATAAATCCTTCACAGTCAAGGTAGCATTATCTATTTATAGGATACGAATCAAACGAGAAGGGGGTAACCGTGAAAATGATTTTTCATTATAAGTTTGAATATTTCAAGTTTTGGTGAAGTAATTATTCAAAATAGAACGTTATAACTCTTTTACTGAGTAGCTTTATATTTCTGATACACTTTGACAAGCAGAACTCTTCCAATTCATATTAATGATAAAGCAGTTTTTTCAAGAGAAGCTTTCAAATTTTTTTCCAAATGGGGCATATAAGATCTTTTGTGTTAATGGCCGTGGTACGATTGCGCGCGGCTAGTGTAAACCACAAAGTAGGAGTGGGTCATTTGATACTAAGCCTATGACAAGAAGCGCTTACTGCGCTACCTCTGCTGCAGGTAGCCAATTATGCAATTGATCCCAGGTTTGTGTCTAATGAACCCTACAAAATACAAATAAAACAGAACACAGAGCCAGATGCTGCAAATGCAATACGCATTTATACAGATGGCTCAAAAACGAAAGAAGGCTCAAGATGTTAAGTTTACTCCAGAGTACTAAGCCCAAGGATTAAGTGGGAAGTGGTGAAAAATTCCAGCGTGGTTCGAACAGAGCTGGCTGGTATCTCAATTGCCACAAAAGAACCAACCAGAAAAGGAATTTCTAGCAAAAACATAACCATCGCACTGACAGTAGACAAGCCCTAGCAGTGTTGAACAGACAACGTGTTATATCGGGGCTAGTACTAGAGTGCCACCAAGATTTAGCTAACGCCTCGGTAGATGACAATATTATTATGAGGTGGGTTAAACGGCGCGACAGGAGTGAGGGTTGTCGCATTGTCGATTCTTAAGCCGGGGAAGCGGCTGGACTAAAAGTTCCATGACCCAGTGACACCTGCGACCTAACGATTCCGACAATTGCGTAACTAGCCAAACGTTACACCCATGCTTGATCCCTTGAGAGATGGGATGAAATCAAAGGATGCAGTCTTGCCAGGATCACCCTGGGCAACCTTGGGAGGTTGGCGTCGAAGAAATATTTGGCGATGACCAGGAAAAACCTACGTTTAACAGTAGGATTTCTGACTGACCTCTGTCAACTAAGGAAACACCTCCATACTATGGGGCTAGTGGACAAACCTCTATGCAGGATGCGTGAGCTGGAAGATGAATCTATCAGTCATGTCCTATGAGAGTGTCCGGAGTTATCTTCAATAAGAGAGTGTGTGTTCGGTGAGTCTTGGCCTACACCTGCCGATATAAAGGAGATGTCTCCTAGTGACCTGTCCACCTTCCTGGGAAAGACAGGATGGACGATTACCTAGGAGAACAACTCCTCGGGAGGATATACAATGGGTTACATGTGGCCTAAGTGCTGTGAGCCTACACTCACCCTCCCCACTTTACAGATTCAGATACAGAATATCTTTTGTGTATACCCCACATCTATATTTTTAGTCCAAAAGATCTAGGCTTCTTGAAAAGATAGGCCTGTAGCCCAATATACCTGTTACATGTATTTGTGTACTTGGCGGACAATTTCCCTGCAATTCCAAATAATATATCATTCACCGTTCCACCTGCATCTGCCTACTTTCTCCACTGTACACTAGAGGACGTCCGGTATATGAAAATTTTTTGTGCATATTTTCACCATACCACCGCTAAGGCCAAAATTGTAGGTAGGAATGGAAATATAAACCGAACGGCGATGTCACTCTGTTCTCTGTACTAACGTTTGTGATATCTGTTATCTGCTAGCGTCTGTGCCTAAATATTTTCTTCCGGGTGGATAGTTCCGGAAATAGTCGTAGAAACTTTCCTATTTTTTTCATTCACACCATCGTCTGAGGGTTTATAGTATTATAGAGATGTGCTGAATTCAACGAGACCCCTGGAATATTCCGTAACCTTCATCTGATGCTATCTGGAACTCTGGACACCTAGGGTCAAGTGGCTGTGGAACAAACAAAGTTACAAATCTGGCACCCGAGCACTAATTGAGCAGATTTTACATCCAGGCTGCCCCTAAGTGAAGTTTCCTGAAGGTAAGAACCCGAAAAAGGTGAAAAGTGACGTTACAAATCACGCTCGTTGATAGGAAGATCTAACGTGAGTCTGAATTGCTGTTTCGCAGATGAAATATCCTTGGGATCTTCATGGATTTGGCTCCAGCACCTAGTACCACAAAATATCCCGTTGGGTGGCTTCAAAGATTCAGCTCAAGTTAGCCTATACGCTCTTTCCAGGGTGATTCTCCGTACATGTAGATGTAGTGGAGACAGGTCTACCACGAAGGTTGCTGTGGCTCGCACTCATTACACCCGTGATTCTCAAGCTGGCGAATATTTGCTTTTCGCAATTTTGTTTTTACCCTTTGTAACGTTGTATTGTCCCTCCACCAAGCGCAGCAAAGGTATTAATCAGTCTGACAACCGTTAGATATGATAGACCATTTGCAGTTTCAGACCCCAAATTTTCCTGAAAATCCTGCTGCAGGTCCATAGAGCTTTTGTCGCTTCAGAGGTAATATATGCGATGTGTGCAATTTCCTATCTCCTATCGAGGATGAATCCCGAAGTAACGGCTTCGCTCGTAAAAAATAGTAGTTTGGATTGGACACTTACAACCTTTTTTTTATTGCTTGTATAATTAAAATAAATAAAACTGGCAGACTCGCATACGAAGGGTTGCGTACCATTATCTGTAATAAAAACATACATACATTCAAGTGAAGCTAAAATAATTGATTAAGCTGATTGATTTTATTTGTGTGATTCATTCAAGCTATGAGCTTCGCTTAAAATGTGACAAATTGAAACAAAACACGAGGCCGTGAAGAGACTCGAACTCGCGATCTTCCGTTTACTAGAAAGGCGCTTTATTCGCCAGCTATATGTTGTAGTATCAATATCGAACAAAAAGGAGTAAGAAACGTGTTTCTTAAATATCCATTTTATTCTCTTTTTAGTATTTGTTGTTAAAGCAGCAATCGGAATACATAATCTGTGAATTGAGTTAACTGTATAAACCCTCACTTCGTGGAATCTACTCATCATATGGTTTTAAATGAAACTAACTGTTTCTAAATGACTCCACAATATATTTGAAAAAATGTGTAAATTGCAAGTAAATTATTGACAATTGTTTCGATAAATATCGAAACAATTGTCAATAATCTGTGAAAATTTCAACCATCCTACTGTAACGGTTCATGAGATACAGCCTGGTGACAGACGGACGAACATAGACAGGCAAACGGACGGACGGCGGAGTCTTAGTAATAGGGTTCGTTTTTTACCCTCTGCGTACGGAATCCTAAAAAGACCAAACTACACAAAGGGGCTTCCTATGGAAAGTGAAAGATTTTTTAATCGATATTTTTTTAAATTCCACCTATCGATTGAATGAATTAAATTCAAGAACAAATCATAGCAATTTGTATCTTCCTTTTGAAAAATATTCCCGAATTTGGTTTTAGCGTTACGGACAAAATAAATATATCATTTCGAAAGTGTGAAATAGAACGTAGGGGTGTTACCTCGTTTTCCGAGATTAAATTACGCACAACATAAGCTTTGACAAGACACAAATTATTTTCGCTTGGTTTATTCCACAAAATAACAGAGCCAGGGTGTTTCTTCTGAAGGGATTGGCGTAGAATTTCTTTATTATATAAAATGTAATAGGATTGGGTCAGTAGCCCATAAAATGGACAATTGTAGGAGACTCGAGACTCTTTTAAAGTGGAATTTATAATTTGGAAGTTGAACTGGAAGATTTATTGTGCTCTATTTCTTTTCTCAGGCTTTGTGAAAACTCTCAGAGTGCTAGTGCTCCTTTCAGTCCAGCTTCTTATAGGAGTTTTTTCAACGATGTTAAGATGGTTTTTATTTGTCAGCTTATGGTATGGCTTGAATGACTTTCTGTGAATTGGCCCCAGATTTTCTCGAATTTCTTACAGTGGAGAAGCGATTGGAATGATTGGTTCATTTACTGATTTGGTTAATACCTATTGGACAATTTTTGTACCGAATTCTTGTCCTCTTCCAATCAGCATTTGGAATTACGAACAATCGATTCGTCTTGGCATAAGGTTATTTTCGTTGCCACGCGAAGTTGACGGCAGATATTTGGTAGAACTTTTTAAGCCATCTGGTGAGTTTTTATCACACTTTTCCACAATCTTGCTGATCACTTCAGTTGTCAGAGCTGCAAAACTATGTTTTCAAATGGTTTCCACAACACCCTCTTTATAATGGGTGTTATTATGGTTGAAATAATACCCTTCTTGGTGTGCGTCATCGATTGTTAATGTCTTTCTAACACATTTCGAAGGAAAAAATGGAAAAAAGGCAGGTCTGTGATTAATCCTAATCAAAATATCTCAATAATGAACCGTTTAAATGTATTACAAACCTTACAAAAATTTGATAGGTTGATGTTTAGATTACGCGCAAGCTCAACCTATCAATCGAGAGTTTAAAATACTATGAAGGCGTTACTTTCGTAGCGGCAATGTGTGTTACGTCTTTTTCTACTGTCACACTAACAGTTCTCGACAGGTCTGTACTTTGTTGTTTACGGTCAATTATTATTTATGAAAAGAGAATATTAATCTTATTGATTTATTTATTTAAATAATACAAAAATATGCATGGATACACGGAAAAACATCAGTATTTTGAAAGTTTTCAAGTATTTTCAGTTAGAAAAAGAAGATGGTAATTATTAATTGCATAGCCTTTTCTAATTTGGCTGAACACGATCCTGAAGATTCTAGTAGATCGAATTGGTCGATGGTTAGTCTGGACACGGATTAAAATTACAGTATTTTTATGACAAACATGTTTAAATCTAATAAAAATTAATGGTCTCTATTTATGCATAAAACTGTTTAGTAGGAAAACAGGATATGAATAAAAAACTTGCTGCTGAATATTTTGATCTATTAAAAAGAAAACTATACATTTTTAAAATAGATACCATACATTTATAAAATGGAAACCATACATTGTTAAAATTAAACAAACCTACATGATCTGAAACATAACCAACAATGGTATCCACAAGATAGCCTTGTCTATCCTTAAGTGTGCTCATTAATGCTTTCCCCATAGTAGTTTTTTGGAGTTTTTGCAGTAGATCTGACAGGTTTAAATGAGAAATGTGTATGTTTGAGGTAGATTTCGCTTGCTTGTTACTTCTACCTACTTGAATATAATTTTCATTTATTTCCTCACCTTCAAAGATATCTCACAATTCTTGTAATCGCCATGAGTTTCACAATTCATTCATGCTATTATTAAACTCATTTTTGTCCAGAGCACTTTAACCACATACTTCACAAAAACAAAATAATCAGTAAAATTGCAAAAA
>CAJUYH010005431.1:0-23310 GCA_910591685.1 Galerucella tenella | reverse complement strand
AAAGTTTGAGGTGAAATATTCCGTATTTCTGTAGTTATCCTGTCTTTGAGGTCTACAATGCTAGTTGGTTGTGTTGCATATACTTTGTTCTTGAGATAACCCCACAGAAAAAAATCTAACTGCGTAAGGTCTGGCGATCTAGCTGGCCACTCAATAGTACCTCTTCGTCCAATCCATAAATATAGGACCAATAACATGGTCGCCTATGATACCGGCCCAAACGTTCACCTTTTGAGGGTACTGAGTATGTGTCTTACGCATCAAATTAGGATTCTCTGCTGACCAATATCTACAGTTCTGTCGGTTTACCTCTCCATTCAATGTGAATGTTGATTCGTCAGAAAAAAGAATGGTACCAAGAGCTATCTCATTTCTGTTCAGCTTATTCATCAATCTTTCGCAGAAATCCATTCTACGATCTGGATCGTCTTCTGTTAACTCCTGCACAAAAGTTAATTTGTAGGGATGAAGTTTTTCTTTATGAAGAGATCTTAGAACAGCTGTATGACTAACATTATTTTCACGGGCAATTTTACGTGTACCTACTTGAAGTTGGATTCTATTCGATACTTAACAAAATATCCACTTTCACATCATCTTCAACAAAGTGTGGTTTTCTTTTCAATGGTTTGACATGTCCAAGTTCTCTGAATTGTGCATGAATTTTAGACACAGTACTTTGTGAAATATTAGGCAATTCGGGATACCTGTGATTAAATAAGTTTGCCACTTCAACTTGACTTCTGCAGTTATCCCCGTACCCGATCATCATTAAAATCTCAATTCGGTGAGTCTCAGTTAAATATTTCATTGTTATGTCGACACGAATAACGTGTTTGACAAATATTTTACTTTTACAATCCACATTATTTACCGATTTAAAACAATCCACATTATTTACATTTACATTGTCTAATTATTGGCGTTTTTAGGCAATTTTTAGGTATTTATGATGAAATTCATGGTCGTAGCAGGTTTTGTTTAATATACAAATACGTCTAATAATTAGTTAGTTTAGATTTTTGATAAATCCATATTAAGCTTATTTAAAAAAGTACCAATATTTCAATAATGTAATAAATTATTAATATTAAAATTTCACCCTATATAATTCATAATTGACCATACATTATTCAAGTTGTTGGAATTGGTTCATTAAGAGGATTTCAAAAATATGCAAATAAACAGGGTGCTTCATTAAAAAAACAACACCGATTACGGCATACTTGCGTAAATCACCCTGTACATTTAAATTTATGTTTACATAACGCACAACTCAATTCAAAAGATGACGTGCCTCGGCATTTTTTATAAGTTTGTGGTTTCCATACTGTATATACGTAAATCAATAATACTAACTGAGTATACAAATAATGTTCAGCAAATAAAGTGGACATTTTCAATTTTGCAATTAGAAAAGTATTTAAAAAAGAAATTAATGCTCCACCAAGTAAAACTCCTACATCCATCTATTACCATAGTTGCTACCAGTTAAAATTAAAATTATACCTTCAGGACGATTAAGTAATTTAAAGAAACTAGTGTGTTGGCGACTCATGATTAGACTTAAGACATTAAGACGTGACTTAACGTAAGACTTAACTGTAGTTCAAGAATCAGAGCATTTGTACACACCATCAAGGATTAATAGCCGCTAGCAACGCCGCTAGGTACCGGAAATGTTAATGATGTGGGTAACGTTTTAGAGCGATGTGATTATTCCTTGAATGTCCCTAACAACGTATCATGATATAATTAATAAAGATTTCCTCTGGGCGCTCAAATCATGCTTTTTATTATTTGTGAATAATCGATTAATATTTATACAGTGTGTTCACTTTAAAAGGAAATGTGATGACGGTAAGTCTGGTATCCTAGGTAGCCACTCATTGAGCTCAATAATTTCAATCCATTTATTGGACAAATAATGTCCAGCCAGTCCTCAACTTTTGATAGTCCGACTGGCTGAGCGTGTAACACATTTATATGTAGAGCTAGATTACAATTAAGGGTTAAATATACAGTGCTATTCAAAAGTCCCCTCCCTCCCTCCCTCGTATCTTTTGAACAGCTACACTTACATTAATAAAATTTGGAGGGTGAAAATAAAGTGTTGTAAACTTCTCTGCGAATGGTAACAGGTGACTTAATAGTAATAGATGATGTCACATTGCCACTCTGGCCAATAATTTTAAATAGGACCTTATGGCAAGTGATATCTCGTTTGAAAGGCATTGACATTGGCTACATAGCCATATTAATTTTCTTTGGGTTTAAACTAATTTTGACGGATAAATTGAATAAATACCAAAATTATTATTTCACATTTGAATATTGAAGATTTTTCAGTCCGCCTCTGGTTAGTTGTCAAAAAAATTTACGTTTTTAATTTAATAGTATTTGTTGCTTTGCAAAGTTTTTCTAAATTGCTTGAATATTTAATTTTATTATTGTTTAACGAGACGTTTAAGAGTTTACATAGGCAAAATGGTACGTACTCAAGCCGACAAAGTAGCAGCTATCTTAATAATTGGTGAATCTAGAAAGAATCTCCATGAAGCGGAACGTTTTTTGAGAGATACCCAGATCGCCCTATCTCGAGAACTTATTTGAGGGAGCTTCTTCACAAGTTTGAAGCAACAGGTAGTGTTCAAGATGCCAAACGATCTGGTCGACCAACATTTAGTGATGATAAAAAAATTGATATAGTTGCTGAAATGGTAGTAAACTCTACTTCCTCTTCAACTAAAGTTGCGTCTATCTGTTAAGTAAGTAAAAGTACAGTACAGAGAGTGTTGGCTAAAAATAAATTTCATCCATACAAGTTAAAAATGGTGCACCACCTTTCAGATGACGACCCCGACAGAAGACTCGAATTCTGTGAATGTATGACAAATAAAATTAGTCAAAACCCACATTACACAAAAACAATTTGTTTTAGTGACGAAAGTACTTTTTGCCTCAATGGAAATGTGAATACACAAAATGTAAGGTATTCACACCTTTCGTGAACAACATACCCAATTTCCAGAAAAAGTCAATGTTTGGGCAGGTATTTTGGGAAACCACATAGTTGGTCCTGTTTTCCTAAATTCAAATTTAAGCGGTGAAGTGTATCTGGAGATGTTACAAAATGCAATTGAGCCGTTAATTCTTGAAATTCTGGAAGATAATCTAGATGAATTCGGCCATCTGGAAATAACATTTCAACAAGATGGTGCTCCCGCACATTATTATGGTGCAGTAAGACGTTACCTGGATGAAGAATATGGAGGTAGATGGATTGGCCGGCGAGGTCCTATAAAATGGCCACCTCGGTCACTAGATCTGGCACCATTAGATTTTTTCTATGGGGGTACTAGAAATCAAAGGTTTATACTACGGCACCAGATAGCATTGGCGTTTTGAAAGAAAGAATTATTGAAGAATGCAATGCAATTTCAGCTGTCACATTCGAACGAGTACGACAAGAGTTTACTAATATAATAGGATGTATTACTGTCAGGAAGTAGACGGAGCACATTTCGAACACTTGCTATAAGAATCCATTGTTGATATTTGATTAATTAAATTAGAAAAATTAATTTCAAAAATTTTAGGTACTTATTTAATTCATCCGTCAAAATCAGTTTAAACCCAAACAAAATTAATATGTCAATGACTTTCAAACAGATATTACTTGCCATAAAATTTTTGGCCAGAGTGGCACTGTGACGTCATCTATTACTATTACGTCACCTGTTACCATTCGTAGAGAAGTTTACAACACTTTATTTTCACCCTCCAAATTTTATTACTGTAAGTGTAGCCGTTCAAAAGATACGAGGGGGGGAGGGAACTTTTGAATAGCACTGTATACACAAAATTAAGGTTTATCGCTGAAAGTGATTTTTTACAGTTTTTCTGCCATACATAAGACAACTAAGTTGAGTTTGAGTTTAGCTCGAGGCGACTTTTCATATCCACAGTCATTACTAAAGTAATACTTCAATTTGAGTGAAGAAAGTTTGGCATCAATGTTATTATTAGGAACTTTTGGTTGCGTTTGGTTAACAATTGTGATTTATGAATGTCCTTTAACGTTCATGTGCTGTTCCATATCAGAATTTGTATTCAGTTCGTGTATTAGCCCTCTGCAAGTATTTTATTCTCAGTTTAGTTCTTTACTGTTCATATATATTTCTTATTTGCTGCGTTAGTTTATTTTTCAAGCTAGTTATTTAATAGATAATTTTAGATTCTTATTTTCAATTTTCATAGTAGATATTATTTGATTAAAGTTCATTATTTCTTAGGAAAATAGAAAACAAAAGAAAACTTTATTCGTCTAGCGAAAAACCAGCCTTAAGTGAGCTGGTTCGTAAATATTCTTTTATAGAAAATGAAAAAACTGATTGTGCTAGCTTAGCTGGAAAGGAGAAGGCATGGGTGTCACTGGCACACGAGCTTAATTCAAGTGGAGAGCATTTTGTTTCGTCTAAAAAATTAATTAATCTAATAATTTTGCTTTTTACTACACCAATGTGACTACTAATCTAGGTAAACGATAAACGTGAGCGTTATCATCATCCATATAGTTTACGAAATCAATAAAATCCTCCATCATACTAATTTCCTTGAAAAATTTGAAACTATAACAGACAAATAACAACCAAACAAAATTTTGATATCGTAAAATGACAGTATATAATACAAACGTGGTTTATAGGTTAAAAATCTCACTTTAAGCTGGAATCTTCACTCATATTTCACTCAAGTTACACTCAAACTCAACCTCACTTTCCGCCTGTCAAGTTTCTCTGCATACAATAAAGATGAGTGAAGTATGAGTGACCCTCAAGTGTCGACTATAAATTTCACTCTGAATCTTTCAAAATGTGAATAGAAATAACAAATTACCACAACACGAGCCTCCACTGGAATATTCTCCACGTATTTTAGGCCCACGGTGTATAATAATAATATATCGCTGGCGTGTTGCGTTATAAACGGAATTATCAGCAAAGATCATCTCTACCGATTACCCTAGAACGCTACGGTTTGCAGGGATTTTTTCAAATAATCGTTACGGATTTGTATCTGACTTCCGATGCCCTGTCAATACGGCAATAAAATGGAGTTATGATGCAATTTATAACATTCAAATATTGATTTGATTTATTATTGTTTGCAATACTCTTAAAAGTTTTAATGCAAACCCCATTTTTGGAACTTTAGTTCTTTACGTCATGTTATGTTTGAGCGACCGGGGGTCGCGACGCAAAAGATCTGACCGTTACGTTACGTTATGTTACGTTGCTTCGTTATGTGCCTTGCTTGCGTGCGTGTGCTCTCTCCTGAGTCTCTCTCTCTCGTTTACGGAGCAGCGATTCATATGGTTCGGTCGGGATTCGAACCCGGGCCGCCCGCGTGAAAGGCGAGCATTCTACCACTGAACCACCGATGCTATATTAAAATTCTATGCAAAGCTGGTAATCGCAGTGATGGTGATCTACTTGAATTTGATCGGATAAATTTTCACTATTATTTCCATAATTTTTTTGCGCGATTGATCTTTTTTGTTTATTTACAGCATCGGTTGTCAGGACGGTAGGTTGTGTTTACTGATTTCTAAGTTTAACACGTCGGTAAGTGATTTACTTACCGTTCAGAGGTCGAAAAGTAATATATAGCATAAAAACAATTTCACCAAAATGCAAAATATATTTTAAGCTGATCGAGAAGTATAAATGTCACTTTTGACATTTCGTTCATTTCGAAGAAATTTGAATTATTTTATTCGAAATTCATTTCAAAATGATCGCGCAAAAAATGGTATAAGCATCTCGAACGTTAAGGGTAATTACAACGTTTGCATGTAGATTCCTCTCGTAAAATTGGACAAAATGATATGAGGATTAAGGGTTCTAGCACATTTACTTTTCGAAATACAGGGTGTTGAAATTTTGAAAACTTGAATGTTTTAATTCGATAACTTTAAAATGGATGTATTAATTGATTTGACATTAGGCAGGTTGTTTTTAAATGTAAAAGGGCATATTTTGATAGAAATAGTAGTTGGTGCAACTAGTGTGGATATGATGGTCATATCGCACGAGGACGAAGTTTGAGCACGACGCCGTAGGCGGAGTGTTCAATCGTTCAAGTGCGATATGGACAATCCACACGAGTCGAACAGCATAGTTTTTCTACGACCCACTTAAGAAAAAATCTAGAAAATAAAAATTTCTATAAACCGTAATATAACTTCAAATTGAAAATTTAACAATTCAATTTTATGTTTCCACTAATTTTTTTGTGGTAAACGTACAGTTCTTGAATGTCCAATTTGTATAATGCTACGGTTTCCCTTTTTAAATATACGATGCTGTTATAAGTAGATGTTACCAGTCGGACTCCCTCATGAAGGGTACCGTACCATTATCTATAATAATGAATATTCTGCTAAATATTTCAAACGTCTACCTGTTGTCGTTATTAATATCAAGCAGAATAATTATTTAAAATAAAATTAACAATTAGAAAAAAAACTTCTTCACGGGGAATCGAACCCGGGTCAACCGCGTGAGAGTCTGGTTTGCTTACTACTCAACCACCGAGAGATATGAAAATTGTTTATCTGTAACGTCAGATGTATTACATAATTTTGCTTAAAAGAAACTAAAGTTCCTACCGTGTGTCCCGCGACACGTTCTACCTTTTTTATTTTCTATTTTCAAGTATAGGTTGTTCGAACAAACCTATTGTGTCACAAGGGCAGAAAATGAGCTTAAGCAGCTCAAGACTATTAGATGCACGAGAGAGCTCAGCGAAGCGAGTGTAGCTGATAGTTAAATGACTTTACTGATGATAATTCTAGCTCGGATACCTCGGATAACCTCCCTTGTTTTTGTTATGAACAAGCTTGAAGAATCACATTCTCATTCACCTTTTTCTTTACCTTATATTTCAATACACAGACAATGACACGCACTGACCTTGACTATACAACAAGTTCATCGTCGTTCAATATCCTTCATCCAGTTTAAAACATGTACTTAATTAATCAAATACAGGTGTCATTATTTGTGAGCGGATAACATGATTACATTGAGTGATTCATTAACTAAATTAAACAGAGTCCTTACTGTTGATAACTCCGGCTCAGATGCTAATCCTTAACCTCCCTTACTTCTTTTATATACTGCGAGCTTTAAAAATCACATTCATCTTTTTGTTTAGATTGTGGGAAACGTGAACTATCCAGATATCCGATATTGTTTTATTGATATATTTATTATCAGAAATGAAGGCAGAAAACAAGCAGTCAATGTTTTCTGTCATTAAAATAGGTACAACGGTAAAAACAAATATAAATGCGTACGCCAAGGTCTAAAATTAGGAAGACATGAGCTATAAATATTTTTTGAAATAAATCTGCTTTGCATTTTTATAGACCCATTTGTGTGGACGTGTTATACAATTTTCGACGTTTTATCGGCGGAATCTTTGTAATTTACTAACTGGAACAGATGTTCACTGAAGTTTATATTTTGAATCGTAGACGCGGTCGTTATGTGCCTAATAGTGGTTAGTAAATTAAGGAAAAACTATCTAGCATATTAACACATTTTAAACAACTGCCAATTATAAATGAGAACAAATTTAATATTATACTATATTGGAAAAACCTAAAATGTATATATTTTTTTGTATTGTATTATTGAGGTAGGTGAAAATTGGCATTATAGCACAAGTTGCATTTATCATAGCATAAGTGGCATTCGTTTTAGCAAAAGTTGCATTCATTATAGTGAAAGCTGCACTCTTTATGGTAAAAGCTGCATTCATTAAAGCAAAAGTTAAATTCATCACTGCTACTATTAAGCTTTACAATTGACCATTAGGCTAAACTCACACGGACCACAGCGACGCGTCATGACAACTTAATAAATGTGGTCGTTAGTGGTCGGAAGTCGTGGTTGGGTCGCCGGCGACACATTTGCTGTTGCGGCTGCGGTTGCAACCGCGCGGCCACAACCGCTATAACGTTCACACATACAAGCATACACATTGTCATACTCAGTCCGTCAGTTCAATAATCAACATGGATTTGGTAGGAACGGTTGCTATAATTTATGCTCAAATTAAGAAATCGAAGTGAAAAAGGAGGTACTGGATTCATCCTTTGTCGCGATCTTTGTATGCCTTGTCGGTAACATCCCACAAGCACGTCTTACTTTGCACCAGAACAATAAATTTTTCGGTATCGAAGACGTCCATGTTCAAAACTCGACTGGCTAGGTTTGTGGCTGCGCGGTTAATGTGAACAGTCAGGCAAGTAACAACATGTTGCATTTCGGACGGACAGCCGCGCAACCGCGGCAAGATGCGGTTGCAAAGGCGGTTGCTGCCGCTTGGCCGCTAGTGTGGCACCATTTCATTAACAACCATGTATTTTACAGAACAGCGGTTGTGACCGCGCGGTTGCAACCGCAACCGCAAATGTGTCGCTGGCCTTAGGCTTAGCTCAGACGGACCACAGCGACTATTTTGTGTTTCTGTTGTCGTCATCTGTCGCTGTAGTCCGTCTGAGCTAAGCCTATCGACTTCCGACCACTAACAACCACATTTATGAAGTTGTTATGACGCGTCGCTGTGGCACAGTATAGGAACGAACCAGTAGTATTACTATTATAAATTCAATTCATAAATTGCCAGAGCTTTTGATGACCTTGGACGGATCGCTTCCCGATTTATTTTACTTTTCCATAGGGGTAGGTAGCATAAGTTTTAAAATGACTTGAACATGTTAAAAGATTTTTCTTAAATATTGTAGAACAGTACATTGATGATTGAATAAAACAATAGTCTCATACAAAATATTTATTGGTTTACACACACACTACCCGTTTTCTTCTTTTTAATGGTACCCATTGCAAAAAAATGCTTATAAACTATAAAAATAATGTTTGTTTGTCCGAAAAGCCGTAAAAATATAAGCCCTGTATAATAAATAATGTTATTCGCAAATTCACCTCTTGCACTTTGGTTCATAGATAATATAGAGACCTTTGGTTGGATCGCAGCGCAGCACTGGCCGCCGGATGAGTATCGCCGGATGAGATACTCATCCGAACGACGTTGTAGGTCACAGAGAACTCGGGAGTGTGACGTCACGAGATAACATACTGGTTCGTTCCTATACTGTGGCTTGTCGATGATCAGCTGCTTCTCTTACAAATAACTAACAGTGACATGCGCGAGTTAAAGCAAAATATTGCTCCTATGAGTCACCAAGAGCACTGGAATGAACTTTAAATACAGTTATTGTTGAAAATATAATAACATAATGAATAATTGTAATTAATATTTAACAGAAAAGCGTTATCTTTTTATATATATCTTTGTTAGTACTTAAATTTAACAGATCGAAGTTCTCTCCTGTATTAGAGCGTTTAGTGCTTCGTAAACGAATTTTAGATAATTGAATTGTACGCCATATAAAGTGATTGAGGAAATTATGTTACTGTGATGAAATTGTAACAATCTTTAATGGAGAGGTTTTGGAAATTCATATTATATTTATTAGACAAGACTCTAACAAATATCACTTCACTTTATTTAGTATACAAGTTTCCTTAACAAAGATGCCACTATACTTTTGAACATAATATTGTTTATCTCATCTCTCGTAACATATAAGAACGGCCAAGGTTAAAAATGCAGACAAGATAAGTTGAGGGTTCTGAAAAATGGGATTGGAAATGACATTATTTGGAATGGGTTTTCATAGTTTTCATAGTCCTCAATATAACTTAAAGGGGTTATACGATTAGATATCTGCATTAAAAATATTACGTCCACTAAACAAGTATTAACTTGCACCCTAGTAGTCTAAAGTGCACCCTAGTCTAAAGTGTTTCGCTGCAGGCTGTACGGGCCCTATACGATGGTTTTCCCTGGCATGGTCGCCCATTCAAGTACTAATCATATGTTCGACACTGCTTGACTGTAATTATCGCATCAAACGCGTTCCACTACAGTGCTGGGTCGTCGCCCCATTAACTTTAAAGGTGCACTTTCATGCAATAAGCATTTAAAAAGTAATATGTGAGTTTCTTTGTCATTTTTAGTAATATTCGTCTACGCATAACCCTTCAAAAATGTATGACGGAAGGCACACACTATTCCTTGTGTAAACATTTTTACTTGTTTGGTTTTTATCCAGCTTTTTTTTAAGGTAAACAAGCTTGCTATTAATTCAACGTTTTTGCTACTGAACTATTTAAAGGTTTCATTTTCAGTGTTGACCAAACTGCAATCGGCGATTCCGGTTTAAAACGTCGTTTTTTATGTGAGATACTTTTAATAGGAGATGAATCAAATATGGAAACGTCAATCGAGGAAGAAGAAGAATAATAAGTTTGAAAAGCCCCGAGCTATGAGCAATACATTATAAACGGTCGAAAATTGAAAAGAAAACGTAACATTCACAATTTTCAATTTAAAATGGACATTACCTGTCGGGTCGTGAAGAAAAAAATAGTATATTGTGCAACAAGTGGGGAAAGTTCAACTTTTCTCACGAGTGTGGAAGTTTGAGTGCCGCAAACACAAAGTGAGAAAAGTTCTTTCCCCACATGCTGCACAAATTTAAAGAATACAAGTAAAGTATTTTTAATTTTTCTGACAACTCTTTAAAATATACCAAAAGTACACTTTCCGAAAAGATTTTATTTTTGTATTTCTTCTCCACTCTATAAATTTTTCGTACGCCAATTTATACTTTTTTCTGGAAATTTCCGGCTACAAATCTAAAGTTACCTTTGCAGCTTTTTCCAATATATCTCTGGCGGAGTATCTGTCAGTATCCATATTATTTATATTATAAATAAGTACTTATATGTCTTGTTGAACTTCTATTTTTAATAGAAATTTGGATTTTTATCAAAGCACGATTGAAACTTCCTTTTACAATTTAAAAACTTCTTATATAATCTGACAGTTTTGTGACAACTGAGTAGGTATTTAAAGATGACAGTAGCATACTAAGTTTTTGTCGATTTTATTTGATTCTCCATATAAATGTAAGTGGCGTGGGCAAAGTGTCGTGAGAAATAATATCTCTCACAATATGAGCAATATTTGGTTTTGAAATTAATTTAGCTATGAGAAATACGTCACTTTTTATAGCAGTTGTAGAAAAAATAGTTTGCAGCAGAAAAGTAAATTTAGCAATCTAAACGAGAATATCGATTCATCAGATAATAAAGCTTTGTTTAGTTTAGTGTGCATTATTTCAAGTAATAAATGTAGATTATGATAAACCTATTAACTTAAGTGTGAGAGTGATGATTTGTAATCTTTGGTGATGACAAGGCGTTTTGGAAATATTATTATTCCTTATTAATTTAGATAC
Source organism: Galerucella tenella (assembly GCA_910591685.1). Lineage (NCBI taxonomy): Eukaryota > Metazoa > Arthropoda > Insecta > Coleoptera > Chrysomelidae > Galerucella > Galerucella tenella. The sequence goes on along the minus strand of CAJUYH010005431.1, from coordinate 11,909 downwards.
ATTAATAAATTTAATGATACCAGATTTAAATTCAAAACAAAGCGAACAGGCTTTGTAAACACAGACAATTTAATGATAATCAGACAGGCTGAATTGGCAAAAATTCTTATAAACGGTGTATGCTAAGCTAAATCAATTCAAAGTTAACAAAAAAGAGATATCTTTTTTTTTCTCGAAATTTCTATTTAAAATTCGTTATTGGGATACACAATTGTTTAAATTATTGTCCAGCAGTAAACAGATTCGTAATTAATAAGTTTGAACAAAAAGAAGAAAAGTCGAAACGAAATTTCAAAAAAGTTATTATTAGGTACCTGAAAGTATTAATCAAACTCAAAAACTTTTCTCGAGCAAACTGATTTTCCTCTTTTTAACTCTGTTTACTTTTTCTGTATTAGCAACATTTTTAATAAAAAAAGTTTAGTCAATTTTGTAAAGAGCCTTTCAAGCCGTGTACCTGAGGTTAGATATTGAGTAAAATTTTTAGAAACTTATTTCTTAGATTACGGTTTTTTCCATGATTCAAAAGAAATGCTCTATTTTTATAATCAATTCAATAGAGAACAGTGCACCTAAAGCTAATTTTCATATAAATATAATTCCCTATCTGCTAACTCATCTGCAATAGTAGTTAGCGTACAAGTTGTACACAATATTTTTTCTACGACTACATTTATTCATGAAAGAAATACAGTTATTTTATTAAAACTTTGAACAGAAAGAACTCATAATATGAAAATAAATAGAATAATCAGTTGAATGTCTAATTAATTGTGAAATTTGAACAATTTCGTATTGAAACCTCAGGTAACAAATTTTCGGTTGCAGTTCGAGAATTTTCGATAATATCTATTTTGATCTTGGTTCATAATTAATGTTTTTATAATCAATAAATTATAATAAATAATGAAATGAATGGTTCACTCACTTTTGGTTTAAATTTAAAAATGGTACACCAATAAGAAGTTCACCATTAGGTTGAATTATCAAAAAAAGTTGACAGGTTATAGGTTTGTTTGTTTGACATTTCGGTGCGGAAAAGTGCCATAGCGTGTACTTTTCGCATTACTTTTCCAACGGTTATCAAAAGCATTGAGAAAAGGCCTGCTTTGCGTATAAAAATTCCTGTAGAAAAGCGAGTTTTGCATAGTGGTTGTAGGAAAATGAATATACCACTGAGTAGGTAGTTATAAAAAACTAAATGTTATGAAATTAAATACAAAAGACTACGAATTAAAAACCAAACTTCCTTGATCTGCTTCCGAAATGGTTTTCAACTGCTAAAAAACAACAATAAAATTATTCAAACATAAATTCAATCAACAATTTAGGGCCTTTTCACATGTTCACGGTAGCAGTCTAGTACTAACAGTGCAGTACTAACTCTTTCACCTGTATACCTACACAGTTGCTCGGAGACGAAGTTGCAGAACTATTAAGGTACTAGATGGTACCAGTGAAGTCGTAGTTTGTTATTAACACTGTTGCCAATTTTTTTCGCACACTGTGATGTTTCATATCTTTACCCATCGTTTCAATTCTTGTTCACGACACTTTGGAGTATTGAAAATAAGTTAATCTACAAATAAATGGTGGACTTCTAGAAACTCTTCCAGCTTTTGAATAAGGGGATGAACCCATGTTCGCTATTTCTATCCAGCTGCTTATATCAATAATACGGCTTTCACGTATACGATTTAATTCGAATAAAAAAAATCGCACACGATTCCAAGATGTTCCAATTCTAATATTTTATAAAAAAAAATAATTATGATTAACTGAAACTAAGTAAAAATTCATCTCTTTTTATTCATACGCATCCTAAAAAAATATCACTCGTATTTTTTGCAAATCTAACTCATTGCCTTCTGTGGGAAAATAAAATTTTTCATTTCTACTTTTATTAAATTTTTCAGCAGTATTTTTTCCTCCCCTCTTTAATCATGTATTTCTCACTTCAAAGCTACCAAATTGAGACGCTTCATCTTTAAAAAAAAATTTCTCTGTAAGCTTTTAAGAAATGTAACCAGCTTCTTTCATACATAAATATTAATAAATATGGAATTTGACATTGAAAAATAAATTGATTTTCATACTTGGGATGAGAAAAAAAGAGTTGAATCTTCTAAATTGAAAGTATAAATATAAATTTTGGGACACGAATACGGTCACAGCTGAGACCTATTATTTCCCTGAGGAGTTTCAGGATATCTGCACGTTTTAGTTTAGTGTAGTTTGGTGTGACCTGGAATCCAAGGTAACAATATTGTTCCCGTCTAGCTCATTGAGTTTTCCTACAACCACTTTGTAAAACACGCTTTTCTACACAAAGTTTTATACGCAAAGCAGGCCTTTTCTTAATTCTTTTGATAACCGTTGGAAAAGTAATGCGAAAAGAACACGCTATGGCACTTTTCCGCACCGAAAGGTCAAACAAAGCTACCTATGACCTGTCAATTTTTTTTGACAATTCAACCTAATAGTGAATTTCTTATTTTGGTGTACAATTTTAAAATTCAAACCAAAAGTGAGTGAATTATTTATTTTATTATTTATTTTAATTTATTAATAATAAAAACATTAACCTCTTAAGTATTATTTTAGGATTTATGAACCAAGATCAAAATAATTTATCTTTCGAGTTTTCCAATTCGGACATTGAAAATACTCCTCCAGATATTATCGAAAGGGCTCGACCTGCAACCGAAAATTTGTTAGAGTCTGTTCAACCATCCTTTGCCGTTACGTCATACATTGTACATAACTTTTGTTATGAGTTGTGACGTTATTTGTGACCGAATATGACTCAAGTATTTTAAAATAATATCAATTTTGTGACTTATTTACAGAATAATAGATTTAAAAAAACTTCAAGACTATCTCAAAACTTTAACTGCAATATTCATTTTATTTACAATGAATTAAAAAAATATGGGTAATGCGGCAGAATGAGTTTTGATTCTATTAAGGACATGCAATCATTGATTATAATTTTGAGGTTAAGTGTAAAATAACATTCAACTAATATAAGACATACGTAAAACAGCAGAATACGTCACCCATTATGACGTAACCGCAAAGGATAATTGAACAAACTCTACCTGAGGCTTCAATACAAAATGGTTCAAATTTTACAATCAATTATACATTCAACTGATTTTTCTATTTATTTTCATATTGTAAGTTCTTTCTGTTCAAAGCTTAAATAAGATAACTATAAATTACTTAATTTCTTTCGTTAATAAATGTGGTTGTAGAAAAAATATTGTGTACAACTTGTACGCAAATCACTTTTTCCACTCGATAGGTTTGCGGCACTCGCCATACGGCTCGGGCCACAAACTTCTGCGCTCGTGTGAAAAGTGACGCTTTGCGCACTAGTTGTACAAACTACTATTCCATAGGCGTTCGTGCTACTTGACTATCCGACATTATGATAATCATTTACAAACTATATTCTTTTCGCTTGAGAGATACTTGGGGTTTTCTCCAGTGCTACCAATTATCGACATACAAATAATAATCTGTAGTATTAACTTCTTCAGTATATCTAACCTCAAATGATTATTTTTTCCGCTTTGTAGCTGAAGCATTAAACGCTAGAACACACTGACACTGTATTTAGGAAGAGCATTGAAAAATTCCATTATCTTGGGAATTTTGAGCATAAATCACTTCCGCTATAAAAAAGTTATTAAATTTCTAATTTTTCTTATCAAAATTATCAAATTCCCACTCTTTTAACGCCCGTGTAAATTCTCCGTAATGCCCCATTCAAAAAAATATCTCGGCTTCATTCACATGTAAATATTATCCTTCAAAATGTCTTTTTATGGGTCGTATTTCTTGAAACCTGAACTTGGGGATGCAATAACTTTTGGTTTATATTACCACCAAGGATTTACATCGCATCCTACCATTTATTTAATGGATATTCAGGAAGTTTTAAAAGTAGCTTGGCCAGATCAGTTGCAAAATTGTTGAAAATTATTATGTAAATTTGTTAAAGTTGAAACTATAATTAGTGTACTAGAATCTACTCATATTACTTTTTAAATGAAACTAATAATGACTTGAATATAAATTGCTGAAATGTTTGTTGTTCTCAATACAATAAAATCTTTTTTTTCCCATCATTAGATGGCACTGGACAACACCAGAAGGCCAGGCAAAACAAATAAAATATTCGTCTCTACCTTTTCCATCAACAATTATTCTAATTACTTCCTTATACAATATGTTTCTACTATTTACTCAGCAATTTCAGTTGAAATGTTTAACTTGAGACCTAATCCTAATCAAACACGACTGACTATCTTGCAACTATTTCGCCACGTTGACCTCGCCCGTGGGATGACGGATAACCGAACAGCTGAGTGAATCCAGAGAAGTCGTGTGTATGTGTGTGTAGATTGCAGCGTTAGATTCGGGAAATGACATACATTTACGTCTTTTACTGGCTATTAATTTAATTTAATCAGAGAGGGACTACAAAGAAAAGGAAAAACTAAAAATGTTGCTTTTACTTTGTAAAGTTTGTACAATGTTTCAACTTTTTATTAACAAACCTTGTTTGAAGTAGGTATTACTTTTCTTTTGTTCAATATTATCTCTGTTATATTCATGAGCTAACAGAAAACTCATTTTCCTCAAAATTTATATGGGATCTCTTACAATTGGGTAATTTCAGCTTGTAGACACAACCGGTAGATACATGTTTTTGGCTCATAGTGCTCGTATCTATAAGATTCTAGATCGTGTAATACCTAATAAAAGTTATAAAGGTATATAGTACTAACAATCATATATTTTTAAAGATCGATAGGAAGTAAGTTGAATTCCTCACTACAAAATGAAAATATTATAGGAAAGTCACCAAATATGGAATAGTATCCTTATATGGAATGCTTTCATTTCTCTAAGACTATACGTATGAAACGCAACACTCGACCATCGTCTGTTTCATTCGGTTTACTAATTATTGCACCCACACCATCGAGTCATTCAACCATTGGTGAATATATGATGTGAAAAAAACGTGCCTATACTTTTTATCCAAATGACATTAAAAGTGGCACTTCACAGAAATAAAAGGTGTATTTTTACTGTTTGCTGCTATGGAACGTCTCAAGTAATCATTTGAATCAAACTGGTAATTGAAATTGACAATGACATTGGGTGAAGACAAAATCATTTGATTCAACTTTTGGCGATGTGTTCTTTCACAGTTTATATGTTCCCGCATTTATCTCCCAATTCTGACATTGTTACTGTATTTCGGGCTCGGGATATTAATTTGATGAGATTAAAATATTCACAAAAACTCTACAATGTACGAATTAACAACAAGAAATAAAAACAAAATCAGTGTTGCCAGAGGGAAATAAAAGTATGTACCAAAATAATCAAAAACATGTACCAAATCTACCAATTTTCTATGCAAAAATTTCATCATACCTTCATACCTAACCAGAGTAATTTGCATGGGCGTCGGAAGGGTCAAATATAGGGGGGGGGAAGTGATGGTAGATTACAATTTTTATTCTCAAAAATACATATATATGGTTGACTTGAACTAAAACTTGACTCTAATGTTGAAAATATATATATGCCCTTTTATAAAAAATACATTTTTCTACAAACGTGTTAAAAATGCCATTTTTAGCACTCCATAGAAGCCTTAAAAATGTCACTTTAAGACACTGAGTGCCTTAAAATGTTTATGGCACTGCTGGTAAAAGTGAATTGTCAAATTTTGAAAGCAAACGTCAAAATATTTAGATTTTATTTATTAATATTAATATTAATAGTACAATTTGTGCAATTTGACAAATTAATTTCCTGCACTGCTGTTTTACCATTTTCCGTGGATAAGGAGGAATGATGCGCAGAAAAAATGGAATTTAAATTTAAATAATTTAAAATTATCTCCTTTGGATGTATTAATAAAGGTTTTTAAAATTTAATTCAAACTGTATTATTGCATTTTTTGAACGTTTGTAGAAAAAATATTGTATGATATACGTGTTAAAAGTACCTTTTAAGGCACTCATGTGAATTGCAGAATAACTATTGTATGTACATGTACCTTTGTACTGGGAGAAAAGTAATAGAATATTTTTACTCCTCTTTTGTGCAAACCGATCTATTATTTTTTCAATAATTATGTTTTTATTTTTATTCACAAATTCTCGGTGAACACTGAGCATACAGAGACCAGAAAGTCTTCCTTCGCACATTGTTGATCTTAGCAAATAAGCTTTTACACGACAAAGGGTACTAAAAGATCTTTCAATTGTTGTTGTGGTAGGAGGTAGAGCTACGAAATTTTTTAGATCTTTCTTGATGTTTGGGAAAAGCTGGCAATGTTCATCTATTAATTCAACCACCTCAGGTTGCTCGAGGTCAGTGTTGAGTTTTGACACCCACATCCAAGTGTGGGCTTCAACATCATCATCATTTTATAAATTATAAATATTGGATGTTATTAAAAAATTAGTATCAGTTGTGTTACATGATTTTTTTAAAGAAGTATAGTATTTTGTTTTGGACTCATATCTTATTAGAGTGTCCAGCATATGAAATCGAAAGAAGAAACTTCAAAATAGGAAAAACCCTTCAAGACATAATTGGAGAAAAATGCAACCCTCAAAACATTATTTTCTTCTTGAAACATATAAACATTTTCCACAAATTGTAACAAACCTCTTATTAAAATAATTTGTAAATTTGTACATATTTATAAACTCCGCCGCTAATTACCCTAGAGGTAGAAGCGGTTATTGTAAATTAAAAAAAAAATAATCAAAATCGGATATTCATATTATCAGGGAGGGGGCAAGTGCCCTGCTTTGCCCTCCCCTTCCGGCGCCCATGGTAATTTGTATCAGTTCTAAGACAATATTGTAACATCTCTGGCAACACTGAACAAAATAACTGGAATGAAAACCACCCATAAAAAGCACATGAACAAATAGTTCCTATTTGATAAAGCGATATTGTCTCTTTAGAATCAACTGCAGTACTTCCATCTGCTGGTTGATTTCAAAAGCACGTGGGAATATATATCCCAATTACTGCGTTGACAAACGCATCATGTTTATTACTTATCTATTGAAATATCTGAAGGAGAAACTCAGCATAGATCAAAGAACAATTTGTCATGTATATTTTCTGGTAATAATCAATCTGTACAATGTGAAAAACAGTTTTATTTATTAAACTGAATGGTTTTTGTTCATTCATCAAATTATTCGAGAGATCCAGTTCAAGCTAACAAATGCGGTTTTCATGTTAATTTCTGCATTGATAATAATTTATTAATCTCCCAATTTGATTGGTTCAGGTTGCGTTTACTTATGAATAATTTACACCGTATCTGGTGAATATTTCAATAGCTTTGCATTATACATTTTAATTATTGGAAATAACATAATCTCTTAGTTTGAATCAAAATTAATTCACTTTTTTTCACTCCAACTATAATCAGCCGTTTCAAGCACTACAAACAGGTGAAATAAAAGTTACGTGTTTAGATACGTTTAACCTAATCGTAAGTTTTATTGAACCGAGCTAGGCTTTCGGAACACTCGGATATTAACGATTTACTTCACTTGTTTATATTAAGTAGAGTGTGCTGTTAACCATCTCATCATGAAGAATGTGCAGAACCAATTCATCTATTAACGATCCAACATCCAAAATTGATAACATATTTTACTTAAAATACAGAACAAACCTACGCACACAATAAAGAAAAAAGGTAGAACGTGTCGCGGGACACACGGTAGGAACTTTAGTTCCTTTTAAGTAAAAATTATGTAATACATATGACGTTATAGATAAACGATTTGCATATTCTTTGGTGGTCGAGTAGTAAGCATACCAGAATCTCACGCGGTAGACCCGGGTTTGATTCCCCAAGAGGAAATTTTTTTTATTGTTAATTTTATTTGTAAATAATTATTCTGCTTGATATTAATAACGACAACAGGAAGACGTTTGAAATATTTAGCAGAATATCCATTATTATAGATAATGGTACGGTACCCTTCATGAGGGAGTCCGACTGGCAACATCTACTTATAACAGCATCGTATATTTAAAAAGGGAAACCTTAGCATAATACAAATTGGGCATTCAAGAACTGTACGTTTACCACAAAAAAATTAGTGGAAACATAAAATTGAATTATTAAATTTTCAAATATGGTTTATGGAAATTTTTATTTTCTAGATTTTTTCTCAAGTGGGTCGTAGAAAAAATATGCTGTTCGACTCGTGTGGATTGTCCATGTCACACTTGAACGATTGAGCACTCCGCCTACGGCGTCGTGCTCAAACTTTGTCCTCGTGCGATATGGCCATCATATCCATACTAGTTGCACAAACTACGATTTCTATCAAAATATGCCCTTTTACATTTAAAAACAACCTGCCAAATGTCAAATCAATTTATCCATCCATTTTAAAGTTATCCAATTGAAACATTCAAGTTTTCAAAATTTCAGCACCCTGTATTTCGAAAAGTAAATGTGCTAGACCCCTTAATCCTCATGTCATTTTGACAACCGATGCTGTAAATAAACAAAAAAGATCAATCGCGCAAAAAAATTATGGAAATAATAGTAAAAATTTATCCGAACAAATTCAAGTAGATCACCAGCACTGCGAATACCAGCTTTGCATAGAATTTTAATATAGCTTTGGTGGTTCAGTGGTAGAATGCTCGCCTTCCACGCGGCCGGCCCATGTTCGCAACGCAAGCAAGGCACATAACGAAGCAATGTAACACAACGTAACGTAACATAACGCAACGTAACGGTCAGATCTTTTGCGTCGCGACCCCCGGTCGCTCAAACATAACCTGACGTAAAGAACTAAAGTTCCAAAAACCAAAAAGAAATAACACAATGAAGTTGGGTTAGGTGAGCTCTCAATGGATTCAAATTTAATTAAACTATATTCCTAACGTCAATTTCCATAACGTAAACGTATTGAATATACGTTCTGTTGAAAAGTTTACGTATATGTGCTGCCTTAAGTATCTAATATATTTTAGTTATGTTCAGTTTATTCTCAAACCTTTGAAGGCATACACATTCTAATAAAATGTATACATGAAAGGGATTTGCATTTTTAGAGATCTGCAAAGTGGAAAAATTTCAAAGAAGCGTATCTTGAGCTGAATTACAATATTTTAAAGCAATTTGAATCTCAGTAAATGCTATAAGCATTGAAGCGTGTACAGTTGTTTTATTTTTGAACTTTTATATTGACAAAAATGTCTTTTTTGGACAAAGTGCTGTCTATTTTTGTTACCATAACCTAAGATTAGACACAGAAATAATTTTCTCTTACTTAAGTTACATTTCATTGTTTCATTTTGATTATAAACTGCTAATTGCTTTTTATTGCAAGCATTTATTTCGCCCAACTACACGTATATTCAATGATGATATCGGCACTAATAGTTTCTAATTAGTGAAGTACAACAAGAAGAAAATGGTATTAATTGGCGAGTATAGTGTATTGCATACATATACTACTAAAGGCGATCAATAACAATTACAGCCATCCGGTTTGGTAGGGAAGTGACGCCGTAAACATAATCTGGCCGTTTCACTCCATGCCAAATTTTACTTCTTAATGAAGATTGAGGAAATCTAATCCCAGACAGGCTGTCGAGATAAAATTTGAAACGGGCTAAACTGTTGAAAAATCGATGACGGTTTTGAATAATTGGAATACTTTATTATTTACAGATACAGAACTTCATAAAACAAAGATAATATTCAAATTTTTTTTTTTGGAAAATTTTATATTTTTTATTTGTGTTCAGTGTAGGTGGCGGCGGATGTTTGGTTTGATTATAGGAGTACTCAGAAAAAGTTTCATCAAATTTTAATGATTTGTATAGAAAATCTTTCTTTCTTTCTTTCTCTTATCCTTATGCCTTCTCAGGCGTCGGATTGGAGTTCTTCCTGAACCCATGTTTTCCATTCTTTTCTGTCCCTGGCTAATGCCTTCATCTCTCCTAATGACTTTCCTTTGTTCTTTCCAATCTCTTCAATCTGGTCTATCCATTTCCTCCTGGGTCTTCCTCTTTGTCTTTTTCTTGATATTCCCATTTCCATTACTTTTCTCGCTATTCTATCTTGTTTCATTCTTACTGGGTGGCCAAACCAGTTCAATTGTTTCTTTTTAATTTTTGATATTATTTGGTCTTAGTTATGCTTCTGATTTCTTCGTTCCTTACTTTGTACCATTTCTTTTTTCCTGCTATTCTTCTTAAATATTTCATTTCCATTGTATTTATTTTTGGTTTCATGCTTTTTCTGCAGTACCCAGTTCTCACTGGCATAAGTTATAGTTGGTACTGTCATTTTGTTGTAGAAAGTATAAAAAATAGAACCCTTTTTTCGGAAATTATTGTTTTTTGCGTGTCCCCAATTCAAAACATGGAGCTAGAGATATACTGTGCCTACTGAAATACCTTTCTGGGGGACTGTACCCTTTTGCGGAATCAGCCCCAATGTAATATTGGAAGAAATAAGTAAATCCGAGAAAAAGGGAAGATCTAGTAGGGCTTATAACAATCAAAGACTCTTCTGGGTGACTACAACCCGTTGAGATCAAATGAATGCATAAGTCAAAGTAAAACTGCGCTAAGAGTTTCATCAGAGATCCTATCGGGACATTGTTGCCTTAACGTTACCATGCTGAAGATTTTCACCATCTGTTATTTGAGCTTTTTTATTAAATTTTCCTATTTTTGGTAGGCAAAAACAATAATTGTGTATCACTCGCTTGGCTAAAAGCTCATTCTCTGCACTTGTAAAACAATATATACTATTTTGCATCGTATTTAAGTACGTGGAAGTAGACAATCCGTAGTACCTACATCAACATCTTCATCATCTTCATTATCAAAGTCATCTTCATCTTCAAACAATTGTATTTTTGATCTGTATTTTTTTTATTTGCTACTAACCCTTTTTTTTATGTAAACTTAAAAACCATAATTATATACATTTTTTTTACTCTGTTAGTTTTATGTATTAGACAGAAACTTTAAGTTCTTTTTTTTAACAGATTAAAAGTTAGCTGACCTTTAGATTTGATTGTCTTTCTAATTTTCTTTTAGGAAAGAAAATTAGTGGCGACCTAAAATAGCTTCTTTTGTTTTTCTAGTTATGCCAAAATTTGTTTTTCATAAGATTAATAAGCGAACTGGCTTAGTTTACCTCCAAATTTAATTGGTTAGTTAGGCAAGAACCTGCAATAATTACCATCATTTTTTTCAACGACATTCAATCTCATTATTCAACATTTTGGTTTCATTTCCAAACGTATGATACGACTCCCAATACTTCAAATCAACTAGTTTATACCTGAACATTTTCTATTGATTCAAATCCAGGTAAATTGTTTCTAGGTGCTGTATATACAACACAATACGTATTGTTCCATTGTGATTTATGGTTCACATACGTTTTCACATTTAATTCTATAATAACGAAGTGAATCTAAATAATAAACTTATTTCACAGAGCACTTACTTTTCTTCATTGCATTCAATGAAACACTCTCTATCAATTCTATTCGGGAAAAAATAGTTAGGGTCCGTGAAATTAGCTAAATCTAATCTTGGACAAAAAGTGACCTGTCTCGGTTACAGAAAAGGGATGTAACTGTTGATAGTTACCATTTTCCATGAAAGTCGTGCAATTTGTCTTGATTTCGTTGAAGAGATACCCTCTATCACTTTAATCAATGTGGGTCTTAATGGTTTTTATTGCATTCACCTCAATTGCCAATAGACTTTCTCCGTTTTTAAATTGATGAAGTAAGTAAGATGGGAGGTTTAATTAATTTTACTCACAAAAGGCGGTTTTTGAAAATTGGAAC
>CAJUYH010005430.1:20724-44036 GCA_910591685.1 Galerucella tenella | reverse complement strand
TATATTATTTTTGAAAGGTTATTAAAGGTATTTGATATCTCAAAATTTGCATTTGAAGATCTATTTGTAAAATTATACTATTTTTAAAAGGTTTTTAAAGATATTCGTCATCTCAAAATTCGCATTCGAAGATCAATTTGTAAACTTATATTATTTTTGAAAGGTTTTAAAAGTATTCGATATCTCAAAATTCGCATTTGAAGATCTATTTGTAAACTTATATTATTTTTGAAAGGTTTTTAAAGATATTCGATATCTCAAAATTCGCATTTGAAGATCTATTTTGGAAATTTTATTATTTTGAAAGGTTTTTAAAGATATTCGTTATCTCAAAATTCGCATTTGAAGATTTATTTGTAAAATTATATTCATCTCGAAAGGTTTTTGAAGGTATTCGATATCTCGAAATTCGCAATTGAAAATCTGTTCCGGAAATTAGGTACCTACACTATTTTTGAATGAATTACAAATGTAATCGATATCTCAAAATTCGTATTCAATGATCTGTTTGGAACATAATATTATTTTTGAAACGCTTTTAAAGATATTTGATATCTCAAGATTCGCATTTGAAAATCTATTTAGATAATTATAATATTTTTAAAAGGTATTCGCTATCTCAAAATTCCTATTTGGAGATTAATTTGGAAAATTATATTATTTCCGAAAGGTTTTTAAAGATATTCGATATCTCAAAATTCACAATTCAAGATCTATTTCGAAAATTATAGGTACTATTTTTGAAAGGATTTCAAATATATTCGATATCTCAAAATTCGTATTTAACGATCTATTTGGAACATAAAATTATTTTTGAAACGCTTTTAGAGATATTCGAAATCTCAAAATTCGCATTTGAAAAGCTATTTGGAAAATTATATTATTTTCGAAAGGTTGTGAAAGGTATTCAATATCCCAAAATTCGTATTTAACGATCTATTTGGAACATAATATTATCTTTGAAAGGTTCTTGAAGATATTTGTTATCTCAAAACTTGCACTTGGAGATATATTTGAAAAATTATATTATTTTTAAAAGATTTTCAAAGATATTCCACCATTCCCGTTGTTTACTTTGTGTACTTTCGAAGACAAAAAGTGGGAACTGGAGAAATCGATAGTAAGAATCAGATAGCTACCTGGTGATAACGATACACTCCACAAACATCCTTTACCTGCGTAATCCAATTCTCTACACTCCAACAAAATACATGCGAAACTTTAGAATAGGTATTCAATTCCATTACTCTTATTATTTTTCTTCAGTAGGGTCAAGCGGTGTAGAATCATCGACCTACGTTTTATCCACAAATAGATCAATATAAGTTAGCAATTAATGACAGGAAAATAATTTAAAATTCTGCTCACAAATTAAAATCTAGTGATAGTATATTATACACCAAGGTGGTGAAGACTATTATTATTGACCGAGCACCAAAATTAGTTCACGAGAGACATTGCCCCGAACGGAATACTGTGCGAGTCTTATATATATACTCGCCATCGTGGTGTATATACAATCTTTTCCACTACTAGCCAGACATTATACACTATTTCAATGCTAAAATATTACTTGCCAATAGATCTTTTGGAAAAATGGTGCATATGAGCTTCTTTATTGTTACTATTACAATTTTAAGAGATATATTTATACACCACAGCGTTCACAAACGCACCACGAGAAGCGTTTAGCCCCTATTCTGACTGACAAGTACACTTCGCTCCATAGATTATGAACGTACTCCTTATGTCATCAGTCATTTTTGGTTGAGCGCGAATTTTATAGTAATGGCATTTTTATTCAAATAATTTTATCTTGTTAGGTAATTTCAAGCAACAAATATGTCAAAGACAATCTCCTTGATATACAAAATTATGTTGTACAAGTATTTGTTAAACTACTATCCCTGCAATAATTGTAATAGTAGTAGAACTATATTGTTTCATAGTGAGATAAATATTGATTGTACTTTTTCTCATTTTTACGCAACTCATCCCCATTTAATGGCATTTCTCTTATTCTTCAATTTTTATTAGATACCAAGATTTTTATCACATAAAATGTCTGGTAATTCTTGGCTCTTGGCTTCTATTAAGATCTTATCGAGCAATTGAATTAATTGATATCAAGATACTCGCTAAATGTTCAAGAAAAATGGCATTTCAGAAATCTCGCAAAGAAAATGTGCATTAAGTATATATAGAAAATACACTTAAGTGTGTCTAGTGGCTTTTGTATGATGCCATTTCAATTACACTCTTTAATGGTAAATGAAAATAACGATCTTATTGGACCTATAAAGTGGTAGTGGATTTGAATTGAATATGCTATACATACTTTTATACGGTGTGTTCACTTAAGGTCGCAATTTTATCCATGAGTGAACTTCTTTCATTTTGACTAAATCAAATATTGTTATCTGCAGTTATATCACAAGAGAGTGAGAATTAATGGAAAATAATTTGACATATTTTAGAAAATTCCACACCTGTGATTTTTAACCAATCAGAACGTGTATTTCTGTCAGATCACCATAGCAACGGATGAATTTTATCGGAAATTTTTTCCTGGTGGGTACCCAACAGCGAATTATACTGGAAATTTTTTTGACGTTTATAATGACAGAATATTTTTTTTGACAATCTAATTTTCATTTGCTTACATAATAATTTTGATTAATTTCAACAAAAAGCTTAAATGCTTTCTAAATTCATGGACCATTATGATTGATGTTTATATTAAAAACGCAATTATTGTATACTATGGCAGATTGATTCGAAGTTGCTTGCTCTTGATTTAGAGATTCTTGGACTATCTTTGCAGAAGTTGAAGCAGACCTCATTGCGTCAATTATCTGATGATGGCCCGAGTCAATTTGCAGATATGGTTTTATGGAGTGACTGCTACCATGCCCTGTTATTTTAATTAATTGCTTTTCTCCAATTCCCGTTTTGGCTAGAGTTGAAACAGCAGTGGCCCTCGCAGAATGATTTGTTATCTTGATCTTGTTGACATCGATTCCAATCACTGATGCCGCCGATTTGAACCAGGAAGATATTGTATTTTTTCCAACCGGGCTGTTCATGTACCAACCTTTGGAATTGGGGTGGTGCCAGTTTGGATTTGGAGTTAAAAATAAAGGATTCGTTTTGATGAGTTGGTCTCGCTTGCTTATTAGTTTTTTGAACAGTCTTACGGGGCATAATTCTTCATTGACTGTATTCGGTACAAGCCACTTACTGTCGGCCATTCTTTTTGAGCCGCCTTGAGTGGTCTTGGAGAAAACCGGGTTATACTCAATGCTTACTGTTGGTTTCCCTTGATTGTCAATTTCCTCCACAAAATATTCTATTGTTGCTGCCGCTCCTTCATTTCCTCTCCAGGCCAATTCATGAGCAGCAATGTGAAAGAACTTTCTTTGCAATCCTTCCGGAGTGTTTTCGTCCCAAAGCTCAATAATCTTTATCAATTCGTCTGCTGATAGTGCGGGTGAACTTGCCTATCTCTTGGTTGGATCTATTTGAAGCTTCCGACGCTTAGCATTTTTGCAGCTCTTGCGTTGACAAATTCTATGTCAGAGAATGGATTAAATTTGCGATTATACCTTTCGAAAAAATATTCCTGCAACTGCTTAGCTGTAGAATTCCATAGAACTTTGATAACACTCTCCTTGTAGTCTTCGGAGTTCTTTTTTCGCATGTTGAATGCATAGTCTTCAAGAATGAGCGCCAGTTCTTCCACAGGTATATCCGCTCTGTCGAAATCATACGCTTTTTCTGTGCAAAAGTTTATAAACTGCCTCCATACACTTGCCTTCGATTTCCTAGTATTCGCTGGTGTCAACTGCTTAATATTCTGGCGAATATTTTCTTTACTTTCTTGACCGAAGCGAGACATTTTTCTACGTCGTGCTGTTTTGACACATTTTTGACAGAAATAATTTCTAGTTTAGAGTTTCACTGAGTTGCCATAGTAACTGAATAATCAAGTTGACAAAACCTGTTTTGCAAGAACTTGATAAAGACGAAAATTGATGTTGTTGGAAACACATTTGGTGTGGAATTTTCTTACCGAATACCACACGAGGTCAAATTAAATCCGGAAATTTTTTCTCGTCCATGAATATTTTTAGAAAATATTCATAAGTTCGAAAAAATTTCCGGAAATAATTTGACCTCTAGTGGTATTACTAGTGAAAACTTGTTGCCGGGCAATAGATACGAAAGCCCGAAGGGCTCGAGCTCCTTTTACGAAATGGCAACAAATATGAGAAAAGGCATGGTTAATTATTATGAAATTTATTGAACTCTCGTGTGGTAAATAACAGGGATATTTTCGAAAAATTCAGGTTTTTGGGCTACAGCAATGTAGATCATAAACAATCTAAGAGGGTGGGCAACATATTTGGTGCCTGTATTATTTGAAATTATATTTTTTTATGTAATAGCCGATGATATTCAGAGAACTTGTCACAACTTTTGTACCGAGTTGACTCGTATTATAACAAAATTTTACTTTTCAGTTGAAAAAGGCGGACTGCTTAGTGACAGTTAAAAGAAACAAAACTAGAAACTACAGACCAGTGATAATAATATTTAAGCGTCTTTTGTGATTTTAACTTTTAAGAAAAAGAATTACGCTTATATTTTATTTATTGCGGATTCGCTTATATGTAAAGCCAGTGAAGTGACAAAGAAGATTATGTCAGTGTTGTCAACTAACTGATTTGGATTTTGTAACTTTTCTGAGAAATGGACACTGAAAGTCCTGTTATTTGGCCCGCATGGTGTTATTCAGGTAAGCTCGGCAAAAATTTAAAATATTATTCACTTCTTTTTTCTGCTCCTTAAAACTGTATTTCATTACCTACTTGAACCCACATTGATAGAATATCAAAAAGTGATTCAATACAATAAATGTCTTATATTCAAAATCATGCAGCATCTAAGTCAAAATTATAAACATCCTAAAATTTCCGGTTGAAACTGGACATTTTTAGCTTATTCTCAAAGTTTTGTTAAGATTTGTTGTTGATTTTATTTTGGTAAATATTTGTAAGACCCTATTGACTACCAATAATAAAAATAAATTCAGGTGTTGTGCTCTAGGTATTTACAGAGCCTTGCATTTCACGAGTATATGAAAACAGCCAGAATTAATTCTGTTCATTCTCCACTAGCTTGAACTATTTGGAGTGTCTATTCAGTCGGCTGATATTGTAATGATTATTTTTTTCACTTGTCAAAATCTGACATTTTGGTGGTTTTAACCAATAGCAATACATTATTCTAGCCAATCATTCGGTATTATACTGATAATTCTGCTTCCTCATCGATAAAACCTTGTTTACATCGAAACGTCAAAATTTTACTTTAAATTTGTCATTATTGACAACTAAAAGTGCTTCGAAGTTTATTGAAAAATGAACACAAACCAATTGAGTGCCATCACCCAAGAGAATATTGAACATTCAGGTATTACAAAATTTTAAATTGTTGAAAAAAATAATCTTCCCAAATACAACTCGCTCTTCAAATTTTATCACATAATTTTTTATTTTCATCACTTAAACTTGTTTATTTAAGGCAAAAACATTCAACCAAACCGAATTTAGATAAAATCCCTCGTCCTAACGGACTCGTGATTTTATCAATCGGTTTGTTTTCATATTTTTGCCAAATAAACAAGTTTTCGTGGAAAAGAAAAAATTATCGATAAAATTTGAAGCACTCGTGGTATTACCTTTGATTATTTTTTTCACTTGTCAAAATCTGACATTTTGGTGGTTTTGACCAATAGCAATACATTATTCTAGCCAATCATTCGGTATTATACTGATAATTCTGCTTCTTCATCGATAATACCTTGTTTACATTGAAACGTCAAAATTTTACTTCGAATTTGTCATTATTGACAACTAAAAGTGCTTCGAAGTTTATTGAAAAATGAAAACAAACCGATTCAGTGCCATCACCCAAAAGAATATTGAACATTCAGATAATACAAAATTTTTAATTGTTGAAAAAAATAATCTTCCCAAATACAACTCGCTCTTCAAATTTTATCACATAATTTTTTATTTTCATCACTCACACTTGTTTATTTGAGGCAAAAACATTCAAACAAACCGAATTTAGATAAAATCCCTCGTCCTAACGGACTCGTGATTTTATCAATCGGTTTGTTTTCATATTTTGCCAAATAAACAAGTTTTCATGGAAATGAAAAAATTATCGATAAAATTTGAAGCACTCGTGGTATTACCTTTGATAATTTTTTACTGAATATAGTAACCAATCAAATTACTTAATTTCAAGTCATGTGTCAAATTTCATCCAATCACCGCTGTATTACAGCGATAATACCCTACATGTGGTGTTTTCAGTTTGGTGTTTACTTTTTATTAAACATCAATTAAACGTCAAACTGACAACTGGATTAAAAATCTCGCGAAGATTAGGTATTGCATCTAACGATTCAATTAATTTACCAATTGTACTTTTCACAACTGTAGTTTTAAATAAAAATGAATACTATTTGATTAAAATTGATAAAGTTTGTATTGAAATTTATTAAACATCAGATTGACAATCAATTTTTTGAAAGCTACAAAGTAAAAAATTATCTCATCGAATACTCCTCGGGTCTTGATAAATACTCAAAATTTTGTCGTAGAGAATCCTTCAAGCGTGCTGCTCAAAGATAATAGCCCTCGGCCTGCGGCCTTGGGCTATTATCAAGCAACACGCTTTCAGCATTCTCTATGACAAAATTATCTCGGTATTATCAAGACCCTAGTGGTATTACTACTGAAAATACCCTACCTGTGGTGTTTTCAGTTTGGTGTTTATTTTTTATTAAAAATCAATTAAACATCAAAAATGTCGCAAGGATTTGGTATTGCATCTAACGATTCAATTAATTTACCAATTGTACCTTTCACAACTGTAGTTTTGAATAAAAATGAATAATATTTGATTGAAACTAATAAAGTTTGTATTAAAAATTATTGAACGTCAGATTGACAATCAATTTTTTGACATCTACAAAGTAAAAAATTATCTTATCGAATACTCCTCGGGTCTTGACAAAATTATCTCGGTATTATCAAGACCCTAGGGGTATTACTACTGACAATGCTAGGAAAAACATAAGCTGTGGAAAATTGGAAATTTGTATTAACATTACACCACCAAAAAAGAGAACAATTAGTTGGCATGAAATGTGGAGCTCATCTCCATTTGTCATATAACGGGTGAGATTTGACACTATTTTCAGTGTCATTATGACGTATATTACCGCACTAGTGCGTTTTTAAATACATTACCTACCGCACTAGTACGATAATAAGAATCCAGAAAAATACTATTATCAGAAATAAATATTTAAAATAACACTGGAAGCTGCATTTTCAATTTTCGTAGGGAGATTGTCTTCGCTAGAACTCATTTTTATAGATTTTTGTTCATTCAACTTTGACAATTTGATGACATAACTAATTTATTTCATTTCCACAGCTTTGTTTGTCTTTGTTTCTATGGTCACAAAATATGACGCACAGTACCTCATGTTTGCAGTCGATATTATTAAAAATACATTGGATTGAATTTTTTTAAAAATTTTATGATATAGGTACTGTTAATAATACTAATAAACAGTTGTAAATAAAATTTTGTTCATAACATGTGTGATAGGAATTATTAACGCACTTATGCAAACTTCACATGCGTGCGTTAATAATGTCCATATCCCACTAATTACGTAAATAACTATTATATGACTGTGATAACGTGAAGCCTGAAAAACGCTGAAAAGAACTGATACAATTTATTTCTATATTTTTCATTCTCCCTGTATGTCTCGTTCTCGTTGTTTACATGGAAATCAATATAAAATTCTTATGAAGAGTAATTTCATTCTAATTTAGATACAATATTTCCTAAATACTTTTTCATAGTAATTTTTAATAAACCAAAACTAAACTAAACTAGCTTTGGGTTAACTCTTCCGAAGGTTGACCACCTATCTGGTCAGTATCCAATAAAAAGGGTTTTTATGAACCTGCCTTCGGCTGATCTTGAAAGATAAATTCTCACAAAACATTAGATAAAAGAAAACTTTTATTCTGAGTAAGGATTTCATTCACTACATCCGGAGAGCAATATTTGAAGTTTCAGGTTACCTTTTTAAATCAAGAAATACACAAAAATAAATGAAGTTACTTCAGAAAATTTGTTGTTTCACATGATATTAGATACACCAGTGAGGGCAGCTGATAGTAGGTAGGGCTACTAAAGCATTTCCCCAAAAAGTGATAAGAGATGATAAATTTTCCGTTTCTGGGACTCCTCCAGAGCTGGTTGAGGTAGTAAATAATATTTCATTAGAATTGTTGCCAAATAAATTGAGAGAAAACTACAAATAAGCATAAATACAACTGTAAGAAAATCTTTATTTTTATTGAATGCATTTTGTCTAGAAAGTCAAAATTTCCTAGCGATTTGCGACAAAGAACATTTTTTTTTATTTATAGAATCAAAATCACGACATAATACATTGATTCAGACGTATCCTATATTTGTTTTCATCTCCAATTCCTTCAATTGTTTTATAAAGGAATAATTCGACAGTTCTTAATATACATACTTTAAGTGACAATATCTTTATTTTCTCTCCTCCACTGCACCTAACAGGTCCATCAGGTCCTTCCGATCTCACAAAATATATCCAAGAATCACTTTTCTACCTGTATCGTGTATTCTAAAGAGCTTTATTATGGGTACGGGTTGTTTGGATGAGGAGACCATTAAAATTTCTCGATTTTACGAACTTTGTCCAGTCACTCAAGGGTCACCACTAATGGTTATTATTTACACAAAAAGTTGAAGGTCGAAATACCGAGAGTTTTACGATAAACATTGACATTGGCGTGGTAAACTTTTTTTAAAACTGATTTCGTAGGGATTTATACATTGCACCTATAGAGAAACAGTGAGACAATTGTAAAAATAAGCAGAGGATGTCAAATTATTTTTTCCCTTATTTCTGGGACGGTAAATACCTCTCAGGTACCTACCACTGTCCTCTCCACTCCCATACCCTGAACTCAAAAATTCCCAATCCATCCAATATTGGCTGAAAAGGCTTAGGAAGGCTATAGCGATTCGGACCCTTGGATAAGGGAGAACTAAATACTATATTTTCTTCCTTTTGTCCTTGAAGAAAAGAAACAGAAAAAAAGACGGTTCAAATGTTATTCGAAATGTCAAAAATTCATCTGTTTAGAACATTCCAAATATTTGGGCAAATAAAACTGAGCATTACGATGAGAATATAAGCCGGAATGTGATAGTGACCAAATTTTGCTATTAGTTGGAAACCTATTCAAAGTTTCCTCCTTATATCTGGGCAGAGCATTCATCAAAATTATCAAGAACCATCAATAGCTGTGAAGCATTTCATACGAAATATAATTTTTTGCGCGATCGATCTTTTTTGTTTATTTACAGCATCGGTTGTCAGGACGGTAGGTTGTGTTTACTGGTTTCTAAGTTTAACATGTCGGTAAGTGATTTACTTACCGTTCAGACTTCGAAAAGTAATAATTAGCATAATAGTAGTTTACCTAACTAGTGCGGAAAGTGATACTTTTCCGCACGCTATTGCAGATGGCCGAACGACGCTTTAGCGGAGTTCGGCCAGCAATCGCGTGCGGAAAAGTCACTTTACGCACGTGTTAGGTACACTATTTTTTCTTCTATGGATAAATTATCTCTTAGAAAAAGCTGCGACGGTAAAATTGGTTTTGATAACGTAGAGTATTGACTGACGATTATTTTTTTATTTGTTGCTATGTTGATTCAAAGTGACAGATGAGAAATGTCAGATATTTATTATTATTTGACAATCATTTGATGAGGCTTATACCAGCCATTAAAAAATTATTGAAGCGTACGCGTTCCTCTTTATTGAAAATTATAGCAGAATTCTAATAAATTTCTTAATTTTTCAGTCATTTGGTAAACTTGGATATACAAAATACATATTTTGAATATTCAAATGTCAGTATATTCCTCAAATGTCAATAAATTTACTTTCCGCACTAGTGCGGAAAAGTGACTCTTTCCGCACGCTTTTTAGTGCGGAAAAGATTCACTTTCCGCACGTTCGTAGAAAAAAACAATTTCACCAAAATGCAAATTATATTTTAAACTGATCGAGAAGTATAAATGTCACTTTTGACATTTAGTTCATTTCGAAGATATTAAAATTATTTCATTCGAAATTTATTCCAATACGATCGCGCAAAAAATGGTATAAGCATTTCGAACGTTAAGGGTAATACCGGTCTCCAGCAAAATTGGAGGATTCGCTACGCTCCCAACAACCCTTACCGTTCTTGGTACTTAATATACTATATAGTTCTACCCACTAACAAAATTTGTTGGTTCCCATAAACACAAAGCAATAAAATAATGTGAGCATAGTGCAAAAAATTATCTGTTTATGTAACTTGTAAAGCCTTTTTAGGATAGTTTTTGACTTCTAATTTCATGAAAAATTGCACAAATTATGTACTTACTTCAAAAGTTATGAAAAAATAAAAAATGGAGTTATCGAGGGAGATTATGAATATTCAAGCAAAAATATTCAATTGCGGATTTTGGGACATCAATTACTACAGAAAATCAGGAAATTCGAAATTGCTGTCTGAAAATAGCACGAGATTCAAATTAAAAGCGCTACTTTTTTGCGTTTTTACCACTTAAAACGTTAAACAAACTTAAATTACTTCAATTCTAGTTTTTTTTATTTTTACCCCATGTCTGTCTAAAAATATCGCCTGTGTACCTATATAGTTTATAATATTTTTCAGCCCTTATATGAATTTACCTTTTCTTTAATTCATTTAAAACATTGCTTTCAAGAATAATATCAGAAAAAACACAACAAACTCTTCAATCAGCGATTTGCTAACCAAATAACGACTGATGAAGTGCTGACGTTGGTCAACGACATATCAGCCATTTTGTCGTTATTTAACAGCACCCGTTACGATACTGAAATATAAAGTGGTTCAGTAACGATAATCGTCAATGAGCGACATCGTCACTGATTACAGAATAGACTCCTCAGTTTTAGTATCTACCTGTCAATGACGGAAGACAATTTACGTGAACTTAAAAAAATGTAATATTATTAAAAAGTAACAGAGCTGCTCTCTACATATTGACTGTAGAAAAATATTTATTGGAACTGTTTATAGTTTTTACAAAAACAATAAAATCACCAGTCTTTTCACCGAAATATTAACATTTAATTGTTTTACTGCAAATGCAAATCAATTTAGCAAGTCGCGTTAACCACCTGGCCTTAAAGATAATTTCTTGACAGATGGACTACGAAGGTAATTTACCAATGATCGTCAACTCTTCTAGGTACTTTTGAGCATTCTTGAATTCTTCAAGTAGTCGAAGATGGAAGAAAGCAGAGACATAGCGTGATTCTCGGTATTTACAGTAATGACTATAGACGGTGATGATAATTACCTTAAAGGGTTATATTACGTCATTATCTATACAGACTGTTATCTATTGTGAGAATTTGTTTCAGATAGTACCCGAGGCGTTAAAAATGTTCTATTATAAAGATGTTTAATTGTAAATGCTTTTTCATTATACTTATATTAAAAACACCTTGTTTTTATTTGTTTTCACAAAGACGTAAAAGTGGCATTTTCAGAACAGCGCACAGAAAATTTTTCACCGACTAGAAAACTATCATCACTTACAGCTTTAACCAGATGCTGTCTTCAGGATTATCTGGTTACATCATCTGTTCCCTAGATAGAGTGATGATATTCTTTGGTCTCATGCTATACAAACTCAATTGGAATACGTATTTATCTAGTATTGTCCCAGTTTTATTAGTCTCCTTCACCCGTCCAAAAAGTTCCAGAGTAGAAAGTTCAACAAAGGTTTCTATTGATGCCGTCCCCGTGCTGTTCAGTTCATCGTCGCAGCAATACCAAGATAAGCTGGCCTTATTTGGATTGGAGTTAATATACACTGCAGACATTTCTATCCTTCACCTGACCGTTCTATAGATGATCAGTGAGCCAGTCGTTTTGCTCACGACTCTCATGCATTGCCAGAAAAATTTTTTAATTAGATTCATGCATCAACCACAAAATTATGCCTATTTGGAAGTAGCTGATTTAGTTGTGTAATCCTGAAGAAATTCTAGATGTAGAGTACTGGTTAAGTTATCCTCCTCAGCAATTTAGCTATAGTGGATTGTTGTAAATTGTTATACATTTAAAATTTTGTTTAACGCCTGTTTATACAACGTCCAGATTTTTGACTCCAGGTATCACCACTAAGAGGATATTTTTAACATGGACCGTGGCTTGAAACTTCTTCTCTGTTATGGTTATTGTTAATTAAAAAATGAGTTCTTGGATGCATTTTCAATGCAAGTGTAGAAAAAAAAAGCTATTTACATATAGATATTACAGAATAATAATTATTCTAACGATTTATGAACGGACCCGAACCAGCTGCGGGCATTCCCAGATGATCCACTAGGTCATGGTTAAGAGGGTGGGTAAGAGAACAACACAATAAACACTGGAAGAATACGCCCATGCAAACACATGGAAAGAAATTCATAAAAGAACCATCAGAAAAAGTAGCGAAAGAACTTCTCTCAATGAACAGGAACAAACTATACGCACCATAACGGGGCTTCTTACGGATATTATGCAACTGTGAGACGCTGGACCACAGGAGGCAGAACCTGTATGGAATACCCAAAATTACTCCAGAAGACTTATAGAACCAACCAGCAAAGAACCTGTATGAGCTAATACAGTGAACGGATTGGCTGAATAGGCTGTAGACAGAACACTAGGAGGATCCACAATAAGCCCAGGAGGCTGAGGTGGTGCCGACGACGGGACGGCTTAAAAAATGCTTTATAAGTTTTGAAACATATTTTTCAAAGACAGAGACCGTTCAACTGAGAAGCAGCAACTACTTCCCGGGCTATAGGCCCCGACGGATGTTGAATTACACCTCAAGTCAAATACCTTAATTATTTACATATTTTTTTTGTCGAAAAAATAAAATAAAAATGACACTCTCTTGCTCTCATCACGAACACCTCATAAAATACCTAACATTGTACCGAATTATAAAATATAGCCGATAAACGTACGGTTATCGACGTAGCGCCTTGTAGTTTATTACACTTGCCGAACAGTAACAAAGATTTGCAAACGAGATCATAAAAAATCATGATGTAGGTAGGTATAACAACGGCGTGTACGAATACCGTAAATGAAACATCTTCGAATTTATTTTTTGATCATTTTTGACAGCGCTCACGCTGAGAGACGAACGCGTTTCGAAAATTTGCCTTAAACGAGAAGCAAACATAAAAGTCGGTGCAAATGTTAATTAATCCTGTCAAGGAGGTTAGAAAATTCGACAATAATGGCATTTAATAAATTATTTGGAATTGTATTATATATTATACAATTTTGGCACTTGACAGCTGTCAACTAGCTGTGAAATGACCAAAAAAAAATCAATCATAGTATATACATTCCATAGCCATCGTTTGTGACGTATATCCAGTTTTTGGGTATGTCGTTTATTTTATTTGATATTTTGACACATAGCTAACCTTAAATTTGATAAATAGGATTATATTAGGCAATCTAGTGACCTGTCAAATAAAATTCAATATGGCGACACAGGGCAAACAAAAGTGATTTAATACATTGTAGACCGTGGAATTTGGTATACATAAGTGTTTATTTTGGAGAAAGGTGCTTTTATTTTGCTTTGGTGTCTATATACTAATAATATACAATAAAAAGTTCAGTTTTATGAAACTTTTAAGCTGGGTATATCAATTTGGGACCAACTTTTGGTTGTGTACTTATACAACATTATTTTTTTGTTAGTGGTTTTTAGACTATCAAGAATTAGTATTTAATATTTACGGGTAAGTACACACTGACTAAAGCATATACAATATTATAATGAAAGTGAAACTTTTATGAAATTGCTGGCATTAAAATTTCACTTGCTTGAATTGGAAAATATCACCTGCAGTATTTAACTTTTATGCTTACGGATTTCAGGAGTGAAACACCTACTTCAAAATGCCAACAACTGGTATTGTAGTGGGAGCCGTTCAAACCGAGACCAAGTAAGCTTTTTTAAGGTCCCATTAAAGAACACATTTTTGGTGCACAAGAATGAAATAAGTAAGAATCGTAGAGAAATGTGGTTAGCAGCAATCAATAGAGATGATTTAGCAGAATTAAAAAACAAATATCAGGCTGTATGTAGCAGGCATTTTGTTCAGTTTTGTTCAATAACATTATTTATAAAAACTAAGAAAAGTAATATATTCTAAATAAAAAATACTAATCAAATGAACAATATACTAAACACTAATAAAATATACTAAATTGAAGCAAAATATACTAATAAATTCGACTAAAAAGTCTTGAGCACTGTTTGTTACTGAATAGACAATACAAAACTAACCTATCTGTTTAAATGGTTTGCCCTGCTCGGCCATATTCGGTCACGTGATCTGGATTGCCTAATTAGGCAATCCAGACCACGTGATCTTTTCAATATGGCGGCGACGGTCAAACATTGGAATCAGTAACGTGTCAGACCTATGCGTGTCATTTTTTATCCTTTTATCTCTGCGATTCTCTCTCTCAACATCTGCAGCCCTTTTTTTTACTTTCTGAGACACATGTCCCATATGTTGATATGGTACCCAGTCAGGGTGGTCTTTATCTTCGAGGGCAGCAGGTTTGCCTAAAATAAGTTAATACCTACTTGAGTACAAATTACGTATACTAGGAGCTAGAAGAGTTGATATGCTATTCAAGATAATATTTGATAAGAAGCCTACCAGTTATAAAGTGTCTACTGCAAACTTTCTGGTGTTTCAATATAGATTCGGTCAGATCGTCTCTCTTTATTGCCGCAATCCATGCAGCCCTGCGAAGTTTGGTCAAATCGTTTTTCTCCGTTAAAAACCTGTGTTTTGTCTCTGCGGGAACGCGATAAAACGAAACTTCATCACGATTAGAACGGCTTCCACAACCAACCACAATACATATCGAAGGCATTTCACAAGACAAACACTTTACTATTCAAAAATCACAATTTACAGCCAAAAAACAGAAAGAAAACCAATGGATAAACAAACACTCGAACACAACTTTGTTATTTGTTTGACCGTCGCCGCCATATTGAATTTATTTTGACAGATCGATGGATTGCCTAATTCAGCCAAATTCGAAAAGGCTATGAAATTAATAATTACCTGCTTCTTTTTCTAACTGAAAATACTTGAGAACTTTCAAAATGCTGATGTTTTTCCGTGTATCTAGGCATATTTTTGTATTATTTGAAGAAATACAACAATAAGATTAATATTCACTTTTCATAAATATTAATTGACCGGTAGAAAACAAAGTACAAACCTGATGGAAACTGTCAGCGGGACAGTAGAAAAAGACGTAAGACACATTGCCAATACGAAAGGTACGTTTGCATCTTATTTTGAGCGATGTAATTCCTCCCGATTGACAGGTCCGCGCTTGCTCGTATTCTAAACATCAACTAATCAAATTTTTAAGTCAAAGATTAGGTTTAACGTTTGTAATACATTATTGTGATATTCTTTCATTCGCAAGAAAGAAGTGTCAAAAAGAACAAAAATGACAGTCTATAAAACCGTTTTTAAACCAATTTTAACGTATGGGAGTGAAAGCTAGGTTCTTACGAAAGAGACAAAAAAAAATTACAAACAGGTGAGATGAAGTATCTGAGAGCAGTATTAGGAATCACAAGAAGGGACAAAATTCGAAATGATTATATAAGAGAACAGCTAGAAGTAGAGCCCCTGGGAAGAAGCATAGAAAGGAATCAGTTAAAGTGGTATGGCCACTTAGTACGCATGAAAAACAAACAACAGGCAAAAGTGATATGGCAAACAAGAGCATGTGGAAGGCGACCAAGGGGAAGACCACGAAAAACCTGGGATGATGCATTAGCGGAAATTCTTAAAGAGCGTGGACTAAATCGGCAGGAGGCGAAGTTAAAGGCTGGTAATAAACGGGAACGGGCTAAATTTGTACACAATTGAAAACACCTTAACACCTTAGGGTACATTAAGGTTCTGATTATATATATATATATATATATATATATATATATATATATATTGTGATATTTTGATCAGAATTAATCACAGACCTGCCTTTTTTCTTCCAACGTAATGTGTTAGAAGGACATTAACAATCGATGACGCACACCAAGAAGGGTATTGTATGAACTCCAGCTTAAATATTTGCCAGTGTGTGCCTGAATAACTATTTTTTTTGAGATTAAGACCATAACTTCCGTGAAAATTGTGAAAGCCCGCAGTTTTCCATTCTTTATTTTGGTTTTTGATTTCTGCTAGGCTGGAATCGTTTAATAATTGTTTATTCAATGTTTATAACTAATTACCACACAGTCAAACTTATCGAGCAGTTAACAACAATATGCAAAAACTTTAAAATCGATTTTAGCATTTTCGAATTATTCTTCGATATCATGAAAATTTTTACATCATTGATAGGATTGAATATATTTGTGTAAGATCAGATAAGGAAACGCTAAAATTGTATGCTTACAAAACAGTAAACGACGACTGTTAAATAGTAGTACTTTCTGGTGTGTCTAAGAGCTCGTGACAACTTCAACTTATTATACAATTTGTTCTTTGGAATATTCGATGGTTATCGCAGCGCAATCACTTGATACTCAAATAAATACCGAAGACTTCTTGACCCCAAGTCTCTTCTCGCTTAGTCTACCTGGAAACAATAGTTGAATTTTTATTAAATAAAAAACACTTTGACACGAAGACATCGACTGGTTACAAATTCCTGCAGGTAGTGTCGACTCCATCCGAATATTTAGCAGCCATGGTCGATGTTTAATCAGTATTCAGGTTCGTCGTCGAACACGTCTATTGGATCTCCATTAAGCCGAGGTTGACAGCAAAGCATACACGGAACAATCAATGTACTAAAAGGCTACAATTTATCGAAAATATCCTCAATAATCTTAAAATACTTTTCAAGAAAGATATTTGCATTCGTTAAAGGTGGGTCGTCATTGCAGTGTGCCTCGAAAATCTTCCAAGCATTGTCACTTAGAAAGCTGCTCTTCTCATTTCCCCAAAATACAGGAAAAGTACGAGCACAATCTACAAGCTTTTCTTCGACTAAGGCTAAACTCAGACGGACCACAGCGACGCCACTAGTTTGTGTTTTTGTTGTCATTATCTGTCGTTGAAGACGACTTCAATTAACGACAATGGTGTTCGGTAGTGTTCATCAGTTTCAGTATGGAGAGACGAGGAGTGGCCAATTGTCGCATTGCGAAGGCGGTCTGTCGTCCATGTGTTTTGCATTGAACCACCAACAATAGTGATGAGCAAAGCGAGACCAAGACCAAGACTCGAACAGTCTCGGTCTTGGTCTTGCTTATTCAGTCTTGGTTTTGGTCTTGTTCAAATCTGTCTGGTCTCGGTCTTGGTCTTGGTCTTGCTGTATTTTGTTTGGTCTTGGCTTTAGTCTTGGTCTCGCCATAATTTCTTAACGAACATCTTTCAAAACATGTTTTAAACATTTTATTTTTATGCAACAAACATTTTTAAACCCAAATTTACTATCTTTGAATACTTTATTTTATTGCACTTTGAAAATAGAAATATTCTATTAGCTCATTATTAAGTTATTTTTATTGATTTCTTATGGATGCCCATGAATTAATACATAGCAACCATCGAGCTGACTCGTTGTTTAACCGAGAAAAGCATATGTTGACGCTGTTACAAATATTTTATCTCATATAGTTACTGTGAAAAAGAATTTTTGGTTGAGTCTTGCCTATTTATAGTCTTGGTCTTGCATAGTCGGTCTTGGTATTAGTCTTGTTCTTGTTCATTCTGTCTGTTCATATTTTTGAGCTGATACTTCCCACTATTTCCTTTCTGGGATTTGCACTACACTTTAGTGTGGGAATGAGGAGCTTTAATTTGTACTAGTGGTGTTCCTTGAATCGTATGCTGTTGTTGAAGAAGTGGTGAACTGAAAGTTTACATTATATAAGTTCCCATCAGTGTCTTGAGGCGATTCCAATAATTGTCAAGTTAACTGCGTCCATTTCTAGTTTCCTATTAAGGTATTTGTTTGATTCTAATTAAATTTGACGGCAGATCTTTAGAGTTGATTGCTCTAGCCCATTTTTCTATCTTTAACTTTCCAAAAAATCTTTCTTTAAGCTTCACAGTGGAGATAAATTTTTTTTTCATTCAGATAATTTCCTTTCTCTGTATAAATCATAACACTATCCATTTTATCAAGTAAACATGCATGTGTGAACAAAAAAAAAGTGTACGCCTCTGTTAAAGCCAGTCCAAGTTTGTCTGCCACTTCCAAGGAAGTGACAAGCTTCTGTCTGACGTCGAACAATAGGCTGGTTACTGGTTAGTTGTTTTCTTTCAATGTCCGTCCAGCTTTGTCTGTTTGACCCATCATCGTCAATTCTTCACATGGGCATGGGCAATGATATTGTCGATATCGCTTCTGACTAGAATCACAAATACGACTTCTACCTATACATTGACATTGAAGTCATCATCGAAATTATCGATGAACGAATTGGCGTGGCAAAAAAAATAAAGATTTATAGTTAATGAAATTGCCGCTAAATATTTGTACGAGTGTATGTGTATGTATTTTACATTTTAATATTTAGGTATGAATTGAATATGGAAATAAAGAAATTCACTGTTTGACTAACGGAAGGCGGTTTTATTTTTATTTTTATCGAGGAAATATTGTGACATGTGAATCGAATAGAAATAAACCAGTTTGAAGGAATAAAAAATAATCGTATACAAATATATTATGTATTTATATAGTTTGAAATATATTTATTATGATTGTTACACTTCTTTTAACCATTTCAGTAGCGTAGAATGAAATCAGGGTACCCTTTTCATGGTATTTTCGGGACACTATTTGCATATAATGATTATATATTTTGAGTAATAGACAAAAATTCAAAATTGGAGGCCTGGGAGGTTTGTGGTTCTCTAGGACTGCCAAATGGTAGCACAGCCAGGGCATAACTTTTGAACCTATTGTGAAAAGTTTATTTTTTTATGGATTTCTCATATTAAATGGTCATTACTCATCTTCATCTAATTCTCCATTTTCTTCATCACTTTTTTAATTTCACACCAACCAATTTTACAGAACATACTGACACATTAGGCAATTCAATTCGTTCATGGAGCTTTATCTGTATACCTGTAGATTAGGAAGGGTGAGTTTAGGCACAGCACTCAGGCCACTAGTGACCCATTGTACGTCCACCTCGGCCATCGTCCATCCTGTTCTTTTCAAGAAGGTGGACGGATCACTAGGACTAGGACTTATATCGGCAGGTGTAGGCCAAGACTCACAGAGCACACACTCTTTTATTGGCTATAACTTCGGGCACTTGCATAAGACATGACTGACAGTTTGGTCTTACCCTGTTCACAGATCCTGCATAGAGGTGTGTCCCTCGGTGCGCCCACTAACCCCATTGTATGGAGGTGTTTTTTCAGACAAAAAGGTTATAGACTGGTCTATAAACCCACCAGACATTAATCCTATTGAGAATTTATGGGATATATGCAAGGACAGATTTCTGAAAACTAAGATGATTGGTGTGATGACAATATCAAAGGAAAGTATGGAAAATTCATTGATAATCTGCTGAAGCAAGCAACAAAGCATTATTGAGAGCCAAAGAAGGATATATCCCTTATATATTTGTATCTATTTCCGCAATAAACCATGTTTAAGATAAGAATATTCACATACATTCGCCCAATAATGTAATTGATAGTAAGGATGAGAGAATTTGTAATCTACCCCGTATAAAAGTATAATCCATAATCGTAAGTACCGATGTGAATTCGCGTGATAGCAACTCGCTTATTTTAATGAAAGTGCTGAAATCGAATACTTAGATTTAATATAATGTTTAACTTGTTCGGACGGTTATTAGCAATTCATTGTAAATGATCGTCTATTGCGGAACACGTGTCTGAAGCGTGCAAAATTTGATCACTGACTTTAGATAGAAAATTTAACTCCTCATAATGTAACTCCAATGATATTAATTTAATTTTACGACCTGTCGGTATAACTACATTTTAAAATGTCTGTTAGGATTTAAGTGGTGTGAAGATATTAAAAATAATTATTAATGTAATTAATTGAATAATGAATATTA
The DNA here is from genome assembly GCA_910591685.1 of Galerucella tenella. Classification (NCBI taxonomy): domain Eukaryota; kingdom Metazoa; phylum Arthropoda; class Insecta; order Coleoptera; family Chrysomelidae; genus Galerucella; species Galerucella tenella. Next base: position 23,648 of record CAJUYH010005430.1, on the reverse strand, counting down.
ATTGTTTTGACATGTTCAGCAAAATAGTTTGTACATAATTGTGTACAGATACAAAACATATACAAGAACATTTTCATGATACAGTTGTGCAGAATTTAAATTGTTAATTATTTCTGTAAACGAAAAGCTGTAGAAACACCTGAGAAGATTATTACATGAGAATGTGCCGATCCATAATAACATAAAAACGGATCATTAATAATATTTGAAAAAAAAATTTTTTTACAATGATTAATTTAAGTTTTTAATTTTGCAACAACGATAATTATTAATAAAAACCTGAAAAATAAACATTTTTTAATTTTTCCAACGGGGATCTATTGTGAAGCCTTTCAAGAATTGCTGCAAGAGAGGAAAACAATCTCAAATTTATAGTTTAACAATTATCACACTTGCAATGTTCATGTTCAAGCAGAAAAAAATTAACAATTGAATAACTAATTGAAAAATTGCGATAACATTTTTTTTCAGCCGTATTATTGTTCATTTATCTATCCAGTAGGCCACTGAATATTTTCATTTCTTAAATTTCATATATAATATGTTAAATTAATTTTTATTAATAAAGTGTCCAAAGTAGGCGTGGCTTACGGAAGCCAGAACACCCGTTTTCGGCCGTATTTTCATCCCTCTGGGAAAATTATAAATATTGGTCCTACAGTTCCGGGAGTCGGAGTTTTTTTAGGAAATTTCCTCCTCTTTTCAAATCTTTAATTTGAAAAATCTTTATTAGTTTTTGAGATATTTGCAAAAAACTAAACCCACTTTTTTTAGTTAATTGTTAATAACTTTTGCAATTTTTGTTTGCGGAACTTCATTTTTTTCAAAAATCATCTAGATGCCATCCCATAAAAAACTAAATGGGGTCTTATTGCTCTTCGGGAACCAAATTACTAATAGAGACCAGGTAAACTGAAAATATTGGGAAATATTAAAATTTTCAGAGCAATAAACTAATAAATTTAATTGTAATAAAAAACTGGAAGAAAAGTGTCATCTATAGAGGCTAAACTATTAGATATAAGACAATTATATTTTTTTCATTGTGTTAATCCATTTAAAATAAGAGAAACTTTTTAAGATATTGACCATGTATTTACAGGGTTTCTCAATATATTTTGACCCCCACTTATTTTCATTAATTGCGGGAATACAAAAAAAAGTTTTTAATAAAAGTTGTATTAATTTACCTGTACCGGTCAAAAATTTAACAAAGACTGAATTTTGTATACAGGGAGTGCCCAATAAAATGCATCTTCAATATTTCAACTGGGACACTCTGTATTTGTTTATTGTTTTGAGTAGCCCTGCATTTCCAAATATATAATATTGTGTAGCATTAGTTTTGTTCTATAATGGCGTATGCGTATGGTTCTACTATAAGATAAGAAATAAATTCACATATAGTTAAAAAACAACCTATATATTTAGAAATTCAACAAAATTAATGACTCAAGATACAATACTACATTTAAAATAACAATAGAGGCTCTCCATTGTTATCAATGCACAAGTAATATCTTCGTTTCAAATTTTCTAATAAATCAGCTATTGTGTTATTATGACCATTTAAATTTTCAATCTCCGCGCGAACTTTTGCCGTGATGGAGTTAATATTTGTTTTTGAATGAAAATACACTTTTTCTTTAAAAACCCCCATAAAAAGCTATCACATTCTACTTGTTTACAAAATTATTCCATTGAACAACACAGTCCCCAAGTAATCTTCATTATAATCGAAATGCTTCAAGACAACAATATTTTCGTTTCTATACTATGATAATTATGTTAAAATGCAAATTTTGAAGATTATGATTCACTCTGAAAGCATCTGTAGTCGAATAGCCGGAAATATTTCTATAGTGCAGTCGAGTTACTGTATTATAAAAATGCCATTCAAAACTTGACCCTAGTAAATTGAAATTGTTTCATTCTAAGAAGGTGGGCAAGTATAACAAAAATATTTAGACAGAAATTCTTAACCATCGTTAGTTTTGGAGAAATTGTGGGTGGTATGCAAGGTAGTCACAAAACATTTTATAATAGAAAGATGTTACGGTGAGGGCATTCAAAAAAATACAGTTACTTTAGGTGAATTGTTGTCTAATAGTTTTGCTATACTATTTTCATTAATCATGATTGGATTTTCAAATTACTACAATATTACTAACAACTACAAACACAATAATACTCACATCAAAATAATATATGGAACAAGATTTAAATTTGTTATCAAAAAGCTGTTGAAATTGTGCTTGCGATATCTCGAAAATTATGTTAGTGTTCAGTTTCAAAATTGATTTAAAAATTGTAAATGTTAATGGTTATTAGGTAGTTCTTTTTCAAAATCTGTAATTAATTTCTTCAACTTGAGCGAACAAATTCAGAAGAAAGCGATAATAAATTGGTTATTTCAATATAGTAGTGTTTTACTGACAGTACAAGCCGGATAATTGATTAGGTCTTTTTCACTAAATCAGGTGTTGCGTCCGTGGCTTATTGTATAAATTTTGGTTAATTACTTCGACCTTCTGAAACATCCAAGCACATAGGCGTACCGTACAACGTGTTGACTTTCATTTTCATTTAAATATACAGAGCATTAAATGAAAACTATCTACCTCACATAATTCTAAAGGGGTAAATTATATGAAAAAATGAAGAAACACGTCAAAAATCTTATGAAGGAAGACGTTAACCCTCTTCCAGTTTTTTTTAATGGAACATCCTATAGATATTGCTTTCGTAATTCGTAACAAATCAGCAGAACAATTCTAAATTATTATATAAGGTGCTCAATCTGACTTCCATTGGCTTCCATACAATGATGCAATTGAGTCCCAAATGAACTTCCAACATTATTTAACGTTTCTGGGGTTATTTTTCGACATTCTTGTTGGCTGACTGGCAAAAATTTTGGTTTT
>CAJUYH010005430.1:0-20624 GCA_910591685.1 Galerucella tenella | reverse complement strand
AAGCCGATTCGTAGAAAAAGAATGGACCGGACCATAAACAACAACGGTCCTATATCAACACCACTATCAGCGTCGGCAGATTTTGTCCTCCACAATAACAATCACCTCAAGAACGAAAGACTGAGTCCGGGTACCCCTGATACTTCGAGCAGATCCAGATCTGTGACGCCCAGTTCTGCATCACATCCTGACACTCCTCCCGCCCAAGAAAATCCTTTGCTAAGTGGACGAAATTACAGCGATTTCATGAGAAGTTTAGCAGCAAAATATAATAATACCAATCCAAATGAGTAAGTATTTTCTGCAGATGTACAGGGTCCAGTCGGTAACTGTCAATCTCCATTTGAATTGGCGTTATGTGTCTAGTGAGTTCCGGAATATCCCTCTCATGCAATCCTTTGAGAACCTATCAAGTATTCTTTAGAGCCTTCTTCAGATTTCATGTCCTGGTACCATACTAACCGCACATCTCTTGCTATCCTATAGGAGGAGATATTCTTTATAGATTCTACATTTTCTTGGTCTGTAAAATCAGCAATTTTTTTAACAAATAATGTATTTTCTTCCAGTTATTTCACCGCCGCAAGAAATGGTTTTCCACCGCCCATAGATCCTAGATTTAAGCCTGCATTTCCAAGTCTCATTCCTATTAATTCACAGAACAAAGAAAATGATGTGAACAATAAAAGACCAGATTTTCCAGTGATAAATCCTTTCACAAGTGTAACTGGCGCCGCCATGTTTCCGCCCTTAATAGACATGTCAACGACGCAAACGTTGCTTGCGATGGTAAGAACCGCCAAAGAAGCTGAGCTACAGGTAAGAACTACGAATATAAAAACGTAGACCATTATGGATGAGGTTATTATTTTCTAGGGTTTATTGAAAAATGTAAAACGTCCAGATTCCTCGTCCCCGCTTGATCTATCCGCCGCCGCCCCACCTCCGAAAAGGCCGCGAACAAAAACTCCTTCAGCGAGCAGTCCGACAGGTGCCGGTGGTTCTCTACCTACAGTTCCCAAGAGGTCGGAAAGTGAAAGCCCCAAATTACATGAAGACATCTCCAACTGGTCCGTTGACGATGTGTGTAACTTCATATCCGGTATTGACATTTGTGCAGAATATATACAAGTAAGTTCAAATTTTCATTTAGTTAAAAAACATATTATATTATTATGGGTCGTATGTGGGTCCCAAAATATATAGTGAGCAACGATTGGATTAGTGGATATAATAATAGTATATAACACATCGAGGTGGGAAGAGTTTTATTACTGTCGAGAGATTAGTTAATTACTATTATCTCGAGACAGGAATGAAACTTCCTACCGAGGTTTGTATAATATTTATCAATGTGCTATATTTTTAAATATAAAAAATATTCCTCTAAAATAGATCATATTAACGATCACATTATTTTAGAGGGCGGGAGGTGAGGGTGGGAAAAAGATGTGTGTAATATGATACTTTCTAACCTTCAATGAAGTTAGTAATGACAGCATTGCATATATGGTTGTGAGTATATTATATATTATGTAGTATAGGGGTCGCAAAAGATATAATGGGAAACGATTGTATCAGGGTCTATAAGCAGATTATTATTGTCAGAAGAAGCGGTTTTTAACTAAATGCCGGACCTGCTTTTGTTCACCTATAACTTGTTTTGAAACTAGGTGCATTTTGGGAAACCTTAGTCACACAACTGAAAGTTATTAGATTGGGAGGGTGTTCAGTCTTTTTCAACTTATGAACAATAAGGTGAAACATGTTTTGTACAGCTAGCAGTTGTCTTGGCCAAAAAGGAATTAAGACATTATGTCTAAATATCGAATCATCATTTATGGCGAAAATAGTAATCAAATGTCACATTATTGTGATTTTGGTTATTATAAGTAGTATATGTGAAATTTGTTAATAATTTAAGGATAAATATGTACATGGGGAATGTTTAAATTATTTTTCGTGCAACCGGACGCAAAACAAGCATTTTGCAGCCGCAACAGAGGCCGCAAAATGATATTTTGCGGCCGTTACCCAGAGTGACGGCCGACAAAAATTTTTACGGCCGTTCCCATAGTGACTGCCGGCAAACTGAACGCCAGTTTGCCGGCCAGTTTGCCGGCAGTCACTATGGGAACGGCCCTAAAAATTTTTGTCGGCCGTCACTCTGGGTAACGGCCGCAAAATATCATTCTCTGGGTAACGGCCGCAAAATATAATTTTGCGGCCTCTGTTGCGGCTGCAAAATGCTTGTTTTGCGTCCGGTTGCACGAAAATAACTATTTCAATAACATTTGAGGTATAGGTATAGCACAAACTAAAAGTAAACCAAAGTTTTGATACCGAATAATTCAGGGTTAGCCACCCTTTCACAAATGTCGTTGTCAGTTCTATCAAAAGAGCTGATTGAAACGGGCGGTAATCATTAGTAAACTTAATGCGTATAGTATAGGCTTGAGAAACAATAAAACCATAAAACTTTTCGGATTTACTGTGCAGATCCGCACTATACCTGATAAAAAAGAAAAGATACTAAGTAAATAATATGATAAGAATGACCCAAAAGTCTTATAGAGTTCACAGGTAATAATTTATCATTTGTCAACAAAATAATTACGACCCTGTCACGACTAATACTTTTATGGTGAATATCTTTATAGCTGAGTACACATGACTAGAAAGTCAAGAAAACATATTTGTATTCTGTGTAAAAATTTAATTTTTAAAATCGCAAAGCGCTTTCGGCTATTAAGCCATCTTCAGTGCTATACTCGTCAGGTATTTGGTATAAGAAACCTAATTAAAGGTCGACAACACATTAACGTCAAATAAAATATCTTAAAATAACATTAATTTAAAATAATCCCCTGATTGGGGTAAACTGTCTTTAAATTTTGAACATTTTAAACATTATTGTGGTTTCGTTCCACTATTTTTTCCTCATCACCATTATACCTATTTCAATATTTGAAACGATCTAGAGCTGCTATTGCTTTAATATTTATTTAAACATTATCAATACTGTAAGCTATAAGAGAAAACACACAAGCCAAGAAGCGGAATATTATTGAGACGCAAATACATTCATTAGTTCAGTTGAAACTAAACCAGTTTATAACTAGCATAGCAAATTGAATTCAAAATGCCATCATTACCTTTTATTTCGTACATTTGAAAACATTTAACTCCAAATTTATTTATACAGATGCCTTCATTAATTAGTAGCGTTGTGGTCTCACACTGTGTTAAAAATGAGAATAATAATAATCTTCATAGTTTATGATTTTTAAGGATCACTTGTATAAACTGTGGTTACTATTAGATCAAATTTAACCTATTGGTTAGGTCTTAAGGCTATTCGCACCTTTATTGTAATCTCTTTAACACTTTCAAGCGTTGCAGAATACGACATTTTTGTTTTCGGGAGTGAAAGTGAACAAGCTTTCCTGGAAGCGTTCTCTGGAGTGTTCCGGACTTCATTTTTGAATTATTAGCGAATAACAGAATGCCTCATTTCATCTAAATTAGTTAATAACAATTGGATTTCTATCAGTACAATTTTCGAAAATCATTCAGTGGATAAATGTAGTTGGAATCTAGTAGAATAAATTATAATCCGATCCTGTATTGGCTGGTAGTGATTGTGTAGTGCTGAAGAAGTCGCTTCTCAAAAGGCTGGTGGTCACGTTCCGGGTCTTACGTTTTTACCACCGTGTCACGTACAAGAGTTTACGCGAGAACACATCTGTACCATTGTACCAGCGTGAAACATCTATAAATGACTTTTATTTCAATGAAGATCTCTTTGAATTATTGGAGTATTCCGATCACTCGTGACCGCTATTGTATCGGATCTAATCGCTTTGGTCGGTTTGAGAATATCGGAACGTATTTCGTTCATGCGATGACATTACGAAATATTCGATTATGTGGAAAATAATTTGTTGTATTTGTTGATGTACCGCAGATGATATTGAAACTTCAAAGAAGATATTGATGAACGTTTTCGGTCGTAAACATTCGTTCAAAAAAAAATTAGATCTGATGAAAAACTTATAATAGCTAGAAGGTGAGTTAACACAATGGTTGCCAACGGAATTTATATATAAAGACATGAAAACAATGTTATAAAACAATGAATAATAAATAGAAGCACGAAGAGATGTGAAGGGGAAAAGGTTACGAATCAATAAACAGAAAAAGAGATGAAATGTAACTTAAGTTTAAAGTACAGAGAAGGGAATCATTAAAAAAAACCACCTCCTCACTTCTTAGAAATCAGATAACCTGGGACATGCCACAAGACTGTATAATGAGAAAGTGTAACTTTTCAAAGAAATTCGGTACGGAATTAAGCAACTAAAAGGAATGGGATCCAAATACCATTACCAGACTTGGAAAAATGCCATTCAATGGTACACAGACGGCTCAAAAGTAATAGAAGGAACTGGGATAGGAGTGTTCGGGCCAGGAACCAAACACTTTGAAAGCTTGGGAAAAACCCCATGTATCTTTCAATCGGAAATTCACGCCATCAGAAAGTGCGCCCAGTACTGCACTGGTACAACTGACGGAGGATATCCGAGGTGCTCTAGACAACCAAGAAACTGTAGTATGTGCATTTTTGGACAAAGAAGGAGCTTTAGACAATACTCCACATGAGGCTGTCAAAAGAGCATTAAACAGAAGAGGTGTAGACAGCACAACATCCAAATGGATGTCGGAACTGCTCACCACAAGAGTAGCAGAGACGAGGACGAGCAAAGACATTGTCTCCATCTGCACTACCAGAGGATGCCCACAAGGAGGAGTAGCATCCCCATTAATGTGGAGTCTGACGGTTGACGAACTCCTGTGTGGTTTGACGGATCTCGGAGTATCCTGCCAATGATATGCCGACGATATTGTCATAACAGCCAGGGGGAAATTCGAAAACACCCTTTGTGATATTGTACAAAAGGGTCTGAACTATACAAATAGCTGTTGTAGGCAAGTGGGACTTAGCATCAACCCCACTAAAACCATCTTGATAGCCTTCACTAAGAAAAGAAAACTCAACCTCAAAACCATAAAACTTGATGGGAACGAGATTGAATGGAGACAAGAAGTCAAGTATCTAGGTTTAACTCTAGACAGTAAATTCCTGTGGAACAAACACGAAAAGGAGATTACATACAAAGCAAAAATGGCTCTAATGATGTGCAGAAATCTAGCAGGAAGAAACTGGGGTTGTAAGCCAAAAATCCAAAGCTGGATGTACACTGCCATAGTGAGACCAATCATCACAGCCATTGCGTGGAGTAGCAGAACTAGCCTATTGACGACGAAAGAAAACCTCTACAAAATTCAAAGACTAGCCTGTATATGCATTACAGGAGCAATGAAGACATGCCCAACGGCAGCCATGGAAGTGATTCTCAACCTCACCCCACTACATATGGTGGTGGAAAGCGTTGCAGAAAGAACAAGATACAGACTAAGTAGAGAGGGAATCATTAAAAAAAACCACCTCCGCACTTCTTAGAAATCAGACAACCTATGACATGCCACAAGACGGTATGATGAAAAAATACAACTTTTCAAAGAAATTCGTTACGGAATTAAGCAACAAGAAGGAATGGGATCCAAATACCATTACCAGACTTGGAAAAATGCCATTCAATGGACACACACGGCTCAAAAGTAATAGAAGGAACTGGAATAGGAGTGCCATCACGCCATCAGAAAGTGCGCCCAGTTCAATATTGATGGACGATACAGAAGGACAAAGGATTAAAGCTCTTGTGTAATCAGTTCCAAAATGGTGGGGAAATGCTTAGACAAACTCAATAAACTGGGCGAGAACATATACTATGGATTCCAGGATACACTGGAATAGAAGGAAATGAAATAGCAGATGAACTAGAGAAGGGGGGTACTGAAATACCTTTCTGGGGGCCTGAAGCCTTTTGCGTAATCAGCCCCAATGTAATATTGGAAGAAATAGGTGAAGCTGAGAAAAAGAGAAGATCTGACCATTGGAAAGATCTAGTAGGGCTTACACAATCAAAGACTGTTCTGTCAATTTTCCATATCGGTGACAGTGTGTGAGTCTTGAAAGAAGCATTCATTATACGTAATAAAGGATGAGAGGATATATTGTCCAGGCCAGGTGATGAGCTGGTTTTTAGCGATTTAAGTTTAAGTATCTTCCACAGTATTCGAAAGTATCTAGTATTTGATTACAGACCTCATCTTTTCCCTGTCCATGTTTATCAAGTCCTTCGCTTGCCTTACACATAGTGACGCGGGAGTTGGAGATAAACATATTTGGAGATATAAAAAATATAACAAAAGAAAAGTCAGCAGTGAGTTCTGTTGACAATAAAAAAAATATATTACTGAAACTGTTCAAGTGAGTCTTCCACGGAATAGACGAGATTAAAAGTATGAAATTAAGAAAATCTACAATTGGCTATACAGTTTACATCTTGTGTTGATTCATCAATTTAATAGTATATTATACACCAAGGTGGTGAAGACTATCATTATTGACCGAGCACCAAGATTATTTCGCGAGGGGCTTCGCACCGAGCGGAATAAGGTGCGAGGTTTATAAATGTCCTTAACACCATGGTGTATATACAATTTTTCCACTACTAGTCAAATTTAAGACAAAAATTGAAAATAATTCACAAACGCACCACGAGAAGCGTTTACCCCGTCGTCTGACTGACAAGTACACTGTCAGTTTTCGATATATTATGAACGTACTCGTTATGTCATGAATCATTTTTGGTTGAGCGCGAATTTTAAGCTAATGGTATTTTTATTTAAATAATTTTATCTTGATAGGTAATTTCAAGCAGCAAATATGTTAAAGACAATCTCCTGGGTAAAGAAAATTATGTTGCACACGTTTTTTTTGAACTTCTATCCCTGAATTCTCAAAATATTTGAATTTGTCCATTATTGACCTAGGTTAATAATAGAAACTTAATAACCACTAATAAAGAAATTCAACTTCTCAGTTGGCTGGAAGAAGCAATAATAGTCAACCTCACAGATAGTAGTGGAAAAACAATATTAGTAATGCTAAGTACTGTTCAAAACTCTTTTACTTATTTTGTACGCTTCTCAATTCAATACGCTTTACACTGAAATGTCTCTGTGCTCATATTAACATTAAACACAATATTATTCACCCTTTCGTATAATATTCCACTTCAGTTACTTAAAATATGAATGAGCTTGATACGAAGAAGAAAAAAAAACCGGCAAAACCAGATTCTAACCGCCTTTGCAAATTTCGCTAGTTATTTACACCCATCGAGTTTCGCTGCATGAGAAAATAATTATATTCATAATTGGTCATTATTAACCAGATCAACTATGACTTCCTGATTCTAAGACTACAAGTCACAGAGCTTGGAACTGAGATGCGTAATTTCATCTCATGGTTTATAACGTCCGTTTTTTATATATTAACTGTGGGAAAGATGGTCAACGAGATCCGTGTGAACTGTAGCAGATATCACTGAATTAAAAATTAAGCCCACTAACGGCAGATAAGAAAAAAACGAACAAATCAAATAGTTGTGGTTGACTTCTGTTCGTTTTGGTTACGGGAAAAATCTAGTAAGCTGGTATTAGCGTGTTATGAACCAGAACATTAACTGAAATATATAAAAGAGTAGAAGTATTGTAGAAGTATGTATTGTTATCAATGTGTTTTGGTTAATTTTTGTATTTCATTGAAAAAACTATTAGTTTTAATAGTTTCATGATAGTAGATTCTCTTTCTTACTGGCCCAACCAATCCACTATTGTACTGGCTTTCTGCCTTATTTTTGGTGTTGATATGATTGGGTTTCCCATAAGTTAGGTATTTGCGCATGTGCTGCACACTGTATTTTTCCTCCACCACCATCCAAAGCGACCAATATCCAGAAATCCTTCGTAAGAAATTCTTTTGACCATTTATATTTTGTGACCGGCTTGCAACTGCAATCTAGACAATTTTTTTGAATACTTTTTGTCTTTCATGATTTCTGCAAACTATATCAACTTAATTTTTGACACAGTTATCAATTAAAGTGTTATTTGTTTCATGAATTTTATGTCTTAGAATTCAAAATATTATTGATTGTCTAGTTGTCGAATTTTTTCGTAAGTGTCAGCTAGGAGCCAGAATTCAAAGAAACTTTATAAACCTATAATTGCTCTTGATAACGGTAGCTGGAGCGCTACCGAAAGGTTGAATTAAAAAATATAAAAAAAATTGTGGTTTAATTCCGAAAAGAATGAAGGTCATAACTAAATCTGACTAATAAATGTCTTGCATTATTAAAATACGTTATTACCAAAGGTAATCGAATATCCTTAATTAATTTCAAAAAGTAATCGGTAATATGAAAAAGGTTATTTTCCTGTGTATCGAAATAATTACAGTTATGGTTAAACTATTTAGTAAATACGCTCTAATTACCATATAACGTGTAGGATTGCGGTCATAATTGAAGTTCTCGCATGAAGTCAAGGATTAACATGCATTGCTGATGGTACGGTAGCTTAAACAATATTTTTATAGTTTGGCAAGTTACGGGGCATCGGTAAGAGGCAAGGAAACATGGCGGTATCTATCATAAACGTACAAATGGCGTACGGTATCTATTTTAACAAGTAAAACTGAAAATACAAAGGTCACTGACCATACCAACGCCACTGGATGAATCAATATCAGTCAATTGACGAAGTGAGAGGGAAGAACACACGCACGCGTTTGCCAATAAGAAGTCAGCTTTCGATAAAAATCACCAATTATGTAATTCGGAGGGTGTGGTAATTATGGTTTTCGTACAACGCTGCCAGAGCTTGAAGAAGCCCCTAACAAATTTGGAAAAGTGTTCATCTTTCAATATTCATAAATTGAAAAATGAATGTTAATAAAAAAATCCAAGGAAACAAGCACATTAAAGTTTCATCATATTGTTAATAAATAAAAAGTCCCTTTTCTAATTATTATTACTACATACTTAGCACTTTAGCTTTTTCATAGTTAAACGTGGCAATATCGAATGTTTTCGACTGCATTCCTTACACGGCTTCAGATGAACTTGCCAAAGTATAATTTAAACTCTTATGTTTTTTTTTAAATCGTTTAATACGAGGCTTGTTCAACTGAAACCCATTTTTGGTCAGGTTAGCCTTAGAAACAATTGTAATCATTCAACTGACGTTTTCCAACATTAGTAGTGTATGCAAACGTCACACTGATCTGTTTATTTCGTTTATATTTGACAGTGATTTTAAGTATTGTGACTTTGAAATGGCGTTTGTTGTTAACAATCCGTCCAAATGTGATAAGCGTGCGGTCATTCAATTTTTGTGTAGTGAAAGAAAATCTGCAACGGAAGAAATGGAGGATATTAGAGCATCCACCCTATAGTCCCGATTTATCGCCTTGCGATTTTCACATCTTTGGGCCACTAAAAAAGGCGTTAAAAGGTAACCGTTTTCAGTCGGACGCAGAAGTACAAAACGCTGTGAAAGAATTCTTCCAGCAGCAGCCACAAGAATTCTATAAGCAGGGTATACATCGGTTGGTGAAACAGTGGGATATGTGCCTCAATTGTAGTGGTAGTTATTTGTAACTGTACTTGTCAATAAACTTTTCCTGGACCAAAGATGGGTTTCAATTGAACAAGCTGTGTATTAATTCACTCAGTAATACAGTTTTGTTGACTGCTAATCGTGAAATACTACAAGCACAACCCAAAAAATACAATTGTGAGGAGCCCATGAACCAGCTATAAGCAGTTCGAGCACTGATAACGGTAAGGCCGCAATTGTAACCGTAACGTAAGTAACAAATAAACAGATTGCGAGAATTCTTTTCGCGACATTCGGTTTACACAAGTACGACAAGGAAAATATGAGAAAAACTACTTGATAGAGAGAGAAGCCAGCAGTCAGCGATGGTTGTGTCTTCAGTGCCCCCCTATTTCAACCGCTGTTGCCAAATGTACTTATCTGTTAAAGTTATTCCCAATTTTTGTCGGCAACAATGTTAAATACCAATATTTGTTAAATCGAAAGCAGTGTATAGATTTTATTCAATGCAAATTGTAATTTGTCCAAATTTTTTCTTGAACTCTATAATTTTATTTTTAAAAGTCGAATACAAAATAAATTATTTATTCCTTAGAAAGTATTAAACAGCTGGCAACGCTGCTTTCACATCAGATTGGTAGCTGGAACTGAACACACGTCCAATGCTGACTGCCCACAATTATTCTTCTCTCTCTTTCAAGTAGTTTTTCTCATATCTTCCTTGTCGTACTTGTGTAAATCGTTTGTCGCGAAAAGACTTCGCAATCTGTACCTATATCTGTACCTATATCTTTATATGTATCTGTACTTTCTACCCTTCTCGTATACTTCATAGAAGGGTTGAAGCTCCAATTTTTGCGAAATAAAATTGCATAAGATGAAAATCAAATCCGTACTGAGCTCTTCACATTTCCTTCAACTTCATACATAGATAATTGCAGTATTCATACGATAAGAAATTTTTGTGGAAAAGCTACCAGACTATTCTTGAAAGAGATGAAAGTTGTTCGGTCAATCGAGGAGAGCAAAGCAGATCAAATCACCTCGATACGTTTATATAAAAGGCATTCTTTGGAATACATTAGGCCACCGAGCTGGTTTTTCAAATGACTACGATGACGTTTTGATAATAAATAAGTATATCGATTCTAAATTTAAAATTAGATGCTGCTAGATGGAAGTGTTACCAATGGGATAGGTTCAATATTACAAAGTGATTCTATTCAAATAAAATATTGTTAAGCAATCACATTGGAAAAAATAACTTAGTATAGTTTGTTTCAAAAAGTACATAGAGTATTGGAATGCAATAATTCTTTAACAACCAGATATTTATCGGATAATCCAGAGCTGTACTCAAAGTTGACGAAATATTTTATAATAATTCAATAGTAACTTTAGGTAGGTACCTACTATTGAAAAAGTGCCATAATTTTTAAGTTTAACCTCGAATGAAAATATATGCGCTATAAAAAATTGTGATAAAATAGTTTCTCCACGACTAAATGATAACGCACAAATTATTTTTACATATTTAGTTGCATAATGATATAAATTCTTCACACCAGTGAATAATGAAAAAGAATTCACTCTCGTTTTAGCCAATCACTTTCTATTATGATCAGAATTCACGCTAAAATTAATTAAAATGAATAAATCAAATCCTCTTTTTTAAAACGTCAAATACCTAACAACGCAAATTGTTTCTGACAGCGCGTCGTTTGGAACGTCAAAAATGTCAAATCTAATATATAATCATAATTTTAAGTATTATATAAAGAAAAAAATGGACAACAGTAGCGATAGTGAATATGTACGTCTTCCGAAATTAATTTCATTTATAAATGTAAGGGTTCCGATTAAAAATATGAGTTACGTATATACAGGGTGGGGCACTACGAACGAACTATTCTCTGGCGTCTTAATGGCAAATATAATTAGAAAAAATAAGACGTAGGATTAAGTAGATTACTTAGGACTATAATTTAAAAATATTTTGGAATATACAGGGTGCTCCAAAAAAGCATGCAGTATCAAAGTTAGGTTCCTTTAAATGGAACACCCTGTATTTTATCACATTTTTGAATTATACTATTAAAAATAATGTAAGTTCATCAACATTTCCCTATACCTATCTAGTTCAGTTTCCAGGATAAATCGATTTTACATAATTTGTAGACCCTCCGAAAAAATACAATAACATCAAATTAAAAACGAATAACCACATTTGCTTTACACCATCTCACTAGAAGCTTTTAAGATACCGTTTCCAATATTTACTGGTATGGTATCATTTACAGGGTGTTTTTAATATGACAGTATAACACTAACCATTTAATACATAAATTTCTGGCTTAATTTAAATGGAACACCCTGTATCTGTTGGGTCTGCTAAACGTGGGAATTTATTACCTTTCAGTTGCTATTAGGGTTGCCTATATCTAACTCAGATAGTTCTCGAGAAATTTTTAATTTGTTTTTTAATATTCAATTATTTGCTGACATCTAGTTACCTATGGCATGATACTCCGATGCAAAGTTTTTAAAAATTTAAAATTTGTTATTTTAACAGTAAGTGCTTTGTTGTATGATTTATTATTGATAAATTAAAGGTCTCTTAAATCAGAATTTCATTGAGGGTACTCAATCATTAACTTTGCAATAAGATTGGTAAAAAAACGCTAACTGGAAGAAAATTTCGTAAATTTTTACGTAACAAACTACCCGAACTTTTAGATGACGTTCCACTAGCTACAGGACAAAAAATGTGGCTGCAGTTAGATGGTGCGTCTGTTGATTACAGTATAATTGTCCGGCGTTACCTGAACAATATTTTTCCCATGGTTCCCAGGTTCCCATGCTTGACGCCATTAGACTATTTTCTTTGGGGTTACATAAAAAGTATTGTCTACAATACAGTGCCAACCACTCCTGAGAACATGAAAGATAGGATAAGGAGAGCGTTTCAAACAGTAACACCAGAAATGTTGAATAAAGTGAACAATAAATTTTTTTTAAAAAGGTTAAAATTTGTATCCAACAAGATGGGCGTCACTTTTGAACACCTTCTTTGAATTTTTTGTACCTAGTTATTTTTTTATAATTATTTTAAAGCTTATTGTATCTGTATGCCCAAAAATAGTGCACCTACTTACCCTTAAAAAAATTCTGATTTAAGAGACCTTCAATTTATCAATAATAAATCATACAACAAAGCACTTACTGTCAAAATAACAAATTTTGAATTTTTAAAAATTTTCCATCGGAGAATCATGTCATAGGTAACTAGATGTCAGCAAATAATTGAATATTAAAAAATAAATTTAAAATTTCTCGAGAACTATCAGAGTTAGATATAGGCAACCCTAATACCAACTGAATGGTAGTACATTTCCGCGTTTAGCAGACCCAACAGATACAGGGTGTTCCATTTAAATTAAGCCAGAAATTTATGTATTAAATGGTTAGTGTTATACCGTCATATTAAAAACACCCTGTATATGATAGCATACCAGTAAATATTGGAAACGGTATGTTAAAAGCTTCTAGTGAGATGGTGTAAAGCAAATGTGGTTATTCGTTTCTATTTTGAAGTTATCGTATTTTTTCGGAGGGTCTACAAATGATGTAAAATCGATTTATCCTGGAAACTGAACTAGATTGGTATAGAAAACGAACTTACATTATTTTCAATAGTACAATTCAAAAATGTGATTAAATACAGGATGTTCCATTTAAAGGAACCTAACTTTGATACGGCACGCTCTTTTGGAGCACCCTGTATATTCCAAAATATTTTTAAATTATAGTCCTAAGTAATCTACTTAATTCTACGTCTTATTATTTCTAATTATATTTGCCGTTAAGACGCCAGAGAATAGTTCGTTCATAGTGCCCCACCCTGTATATTTGCTCTTTAGGATTTACAGCCTAGTGGTAGAAATAGTGGTTGACTATGGCGTGGACGATCGGGGTTTAATCCTCACTGGAAGTTTTTTTTTTAGTCGTGGAGAAAGTATAGTCTTTTACTTGTATAGAATAGCTATTATTCACTTGGGTGATTCCAAAATCCACTCACTGCGCTCGCTCGTTTGGGAAACTTCATCCGCGTGAATAATAGCTATCAATCTGCACTCGTTGAAGAAGATACTATTCCTCACCTACTAAATAGTTACTATTAAATTGTAAATTTCTTTGCCAATTATACGGGTAGTGCGTTCACAACATAACACTGAGTGTAAGAGTTATACTTTGGTACAAATTGAGCGTTCATAGAACATTTAATATATATACTCCACACTCTATACCACAGAGTTCACAAACGCAACACGAGTAACGTTTACCCCGTCGTCTAACTGTCTGTTTTCGCTCCTCACCTGATCCATAGATTATTAATGCACTCCTTATGTCATCAGTCATTTTTGGTTGAGCGCGAATTTCAAACTAATGGCATTTTTATTCGAATAATTTTATCTCAATAAGTAATTCCCAGCAGCAAATATCTTAAAGACAATCTCCTGGGTATACAAAATTATAATGCACAAGTTCTTGTTAAACTACTATCCCTGGATTCTTAAAATATTTGAATTTGTCTATTATTGACCTAGGTTGATGATAGAAAAAATTATTAACCCCTAATAGGGAGAAACTCAACTTCTCAGTTGGCTAGAAGAAGCAATAACTGTCAACTTCACAGCTAGTAGAGGAAAAAAATATGCCTAGGTGACTGGAAAATGAAAATTCAAAGTAAAACTGCACCTTAAGGTTTAACAGGGGCCCTAACGGAAGATTGTCGTTGGAATGGGCACCTGAAAAGCTCAAGATAGTGGAGAAAGTGGAGAAAGAGATTATGTGGTATGGAAGTCCACACAGGTTTCTTATTAGTTGGTTATTGATAAATCTAGGAAAATTGCAGATATTAAATGACCTAATCTTAAGAAGCCAATAATGAAGGTTAACAGCAGTTTAACTAATGAAAAGGGATAAAAATTCTCAACATAATTTGAGTGAAGTAAAATAATTATAAGAAAAAATAACCCCGACAAAATATTTGTCAGAAAATTAACATCGAAAATTATACATTTCAATGTCAACCCTTTCGATAAATAGTACTTTTATTTATAACAATTGTTAACTGACCGTACAAATTTCCTCTTAATATACCGCTTTCTACGTTAAAAAAGTCCATACTCGTAATTTAAATTTACTGACAATTAACTACTGTTAATACGTTAATCTTACAATATGTCGAACGCCTAGAAAGCGTTGAAATGAGGAAAACAATTTCATTAATTAGTTAAATAATTGGTTTCCAAGAGTATTCCATAAAAGAAGCAATTAAATTGGTTATTTAAGAAGAATCGGATGATTTCTCTAAGATGGTTACTTCTTTTATTTTTCACATTGTTATTACTTTATATTGTACAGTGTGTCACAATAATAAAAACACCTGAACATTTTGGCAGATATAACGATTTAAGCCATATAAATGTGTGTCAAAAACCAAATTATACTCGATTTAATAGTATATTACACACCGAGGTGGGAAGAGTTTCATTATTGTCCAGAGGTTAGCTATTATCTCGAGACAGGAATGAAACTTCTTACCGAAGTTTGTATACTATTTTATTTACAACCATCATAATATCCCGATTAAATTAATAAATATTTGTTTCGTTCTGAACACACCTAAAATATTACATTTGACAACTACTGTCACCAATATAAATAAATGTCAGATAAAGTCGGATGGTCATTAAATTCGCGAGTAATAAATCAAGAAAATGTCCTCCGATGAAGAAATAGGCATTATAATATTTATGAATGTGTTATCTTTTAAAAAAAAAATATTCATCTAAAATAGATTAGCAATCATATTATTTTAGAGGGTAGGGGTGAGGGCGGGTCGTCAGGGCGGGAAGTAGAGGTGTGTAATATGACACTTTCTAACCTTCGATGACGTTAGTAAAGACAGCATTACATATATCGTTGTGAATAAAAATAATTGACGCTACACAGATTATAGAGTTAAGGTATATGTTCATACTTATAGTGAGGTAATAAACTAGAACTATGGCCGCATAGATTCTACATTGCTTGAGAATTCCACTAAGCTAAAACGTTAATTCCGATAATATAAATTTTTTCATTGGTAAACCATTTTATCTATTTGAAGCACGCCTCAGCGTGTTTAAATCGAACTTTAAAAAGCGCGCGTGTTTTAAAGTTACCGTGGCAACATCAACAACTCGTGAAACGAAGTCTAAATATATGGTCTAAATTCTAAATTCTGACAGGAGTAGTTTGTAACGTCAAAACTTTCATTCGAACAATATATAACAATGTCAAATTTATAAATTGAAATGGAAAGTGCCGTTGGTATTGTTTGAAATATTAATATTTCGATTTTTCAAATCTTATAGGAAATGGTATTTAAATTAATACTATTGACATTCACAGAACTCAATAAGGTTGAACTTCCATAAAAATACAAAAAATATGTTCATGTTTTTCTCATTTCCATGACAACGCAAGGTACATCATGAATTCAACCATTTGACAATTAGTTCTTATTTCCATCTATGATTTCCTTTTCTTGTTGTAGTAATTATAGACCAATATTTATAATTTCAAAGTGCACCAATAAAAAAAATAGCCTAAAGTATTCGTGGATAACTGGTCTTTAAAACTCTTGCTCTATTTCGAAAAATCGCGCGTGTTTTAAAGACCTTAATATCCACTTATACTTTAATACACTATTTGAATGCAATTTCCATTTTCAAGGTGAATTTCTTTTTTCAGCACTTGTTAATGTACCATATTATTATTGTAAATTTCTTAGTAGAAAACTTGAGGTCTGAAAAAAAATTTCTAGAACAAATAATTCTCATTGAAAAATACTATTGAATTGTAACAAAGTATGTAAGCATTTAAGATATCCCGGAAACAGAACCGTCATGTTACTGACATACTTTAGAAGGAAATAAATCTAGGAGATTACGGGATAGGAGAGGGACACTTACCCAAACTAAAGATCTCAGTGAATGCCACCCTAATATACATAAAAGAAATAATACACTGTGTTATTTTTAAGATGCGACATATGGATTCCTGTACAAAACTGTTAAACGCGAGCTAACATTTTTACCAAATATCGTTCATAAAAAAAATAACAGATTTGGAAAGATCGTTAAGCTCAAATGCACTCTTAATTCTCTTAAATTTGCTCTGGTTTAATAAACAAATGGATAGTTATGTTTAAAAAAGTCTAGTTCCATTTTCATACCACTATTGAATACTTAAAACTTCGTAGGGAATAGCTAGCAGGGTAAGGACACGGGAAATTTAAAAGTTAATCCTGATGCATGGCGGTTCGATTCGCCGCTATAGTGAATTTTTTTCTTTTTGTTTTCAGCGTTTTTTTCTATATGACATTAAATTTAAAATAAAGCAAAGTTATTTGTTTCAAAAATTTATTTATTTATTCATTAATAATGTACGGTGGAACTTTTATGATCGTTTAGGACACTGTTTAGCCGCAAACGGAGAACATTTTTTTGAAACAAATAACTACTTTATTTCAAATTTAATGTTTTTTAGAAAAAATTGTGACAGAGAACTAAAAAAAAAAGAAAAAAATTTCACTACTTAAAATATTCAAAAGTGGTGTGAAAATGGAATTCGACTTTTTTGAACCTAATTATACGTTTGTTTATTAAACCAGAGCAAATTTATGAGAATTAAGAGTGCACTTAAGCTTATTTTTTTACGACCTTTGCAAATCTGTTATTATTTTTTATGAACGCTATTTGGTAAAAAAGTTAGCTCGCGTTTAACAGTTTTGTACAGGAATCCACTTGTCGCATCTTATAATTAACACAGTGTATATTGTGTAACAAGTACTCGTGTGAAATTAGCATTTGCGCACATGCTGCACACTGTATTTTTCTTACGACCACCATCCATGTTGGTTGAAACTTATCTTAAGTCATTTTTATCGTCAATATCAATGAAAATTACTTCCATATGGATTTTAATAACTTCTAGAGACATTTTCTCAGCATCTATAGAATGTTTTTTTTCTGGTGATTCAGTTTTTGTCACTCCTGGACGTCATTCTTACCGTTTCGATTGCGTTTAAAGTAGGTGGATACGATCTAATAGAGAGAAAACGTTTCCCATTAATAATTTCAAGTATGCTGCTATGGCCATTAAACCTTCCGATAATTTCCAACACTTGATTTATGGTGTACGTATGAAATTGTATTTGATTTACAGATGAACCGTACTATAACTTGTAACAGTTTCACTGTCAGAGTATTTCATCACTCAAAACTGATTTATTTTATGACCTTCACATTTGCGCCGAGGAGATCTCCACACACACATACGTATAATAAATACAACAGACACCTGTTACCAACTGTAAAGGTAACATAAATTAACTGGTGTTGACCTGAATCGATCAAACTTTTAATCTCGTATGGACGCAAATAGGTACTTTTTTTTCAAGCTAAATTGGATACAGTGCGACCAAGAAAATAGCCAATTAGAAAAATTGCTGTTTTATATTAAACTTCTGCTGATAATGAAGAGAATGTCAATGATATTTCAAAGACTAATAGAGGTCATTAAGTAGGTTCTTTTTTTGGTCATGTATCTTGAAGGTTTTTTTGGCATACCAAGAATATTTCTTACTTTAGCCTGTGTATGTCTTTATGCAAGTTATTCAAATAAAGTTTATTCAGCTAAAAATACATATTACAAATTTGCTCAGGAAAAGATACAACTATCAATTTACAAAATGGGTACCTGATCACCAAGGAATAAAAGACAATTAAAAGGCCGATGAATTAGCCAAGCAGGAAGCATCAGAGGTCATGATAGTGACAGAACCTTCCTATGGAATTGGTAAATGTCTACAGCCTCAAGCTTTCTTTAAATAAAGTTTTCTTTATTATTGTTAAGTTAAATCCAATTTGGTAATATTATATTTTGTTCGTAAGCTATTTTCCCATTTCTTCACACACAAAATCAATGAGTATCTAATACAACTCCTGAATATTTTATATTCGACTACATATTCGACTATACTATCATTAATTTTAAAGACCCATTGACCTTGCCTGTTCTGAATACGTCTTACCAAATACAAAAATCAAATTATCATCTGCAAAGAAATTGACGAAAGAATAAGTATTGATCTATCAAGAATATACAATATGAATAATAACGGTCCCAATACCCTACCCTGTGGAACTCCATAATAAGTCTTCAGTTCCCATGAGCATTCTTCATTGGTTTTGATTTCCTGATACCTGTCGGTCAAGTAATAATCCAGCTTAGTTTACCAGCAATATCCTCACTCTACTGTAGGTACCAGAATAAACTGGGATAGGGGGAAATTTTAAGTTAGATGAGCCTGCATAGGAAGCAGCTCAAATACCTTCTTGGGGACCGCAATCCTCTTGTGGTATTAGCTTCAATTGCACAGTGCAGCAGTACTCTGATGGGTGACCACTGGGAAAACATCGTTGTAAAGCCCGTAAAGCCTGCATCAAAAACACTTTAGACTACTAGAGTGCACCCTAGACTACTGGGGTGGGTAGCACATCTGCTGGTACGAGTATTATGTAGATCTGTATCTGTAGAGTAGGGAGAGTGAGTGTAGGCTCACAGCACTCAGGCCACATGTGACCCATTGTACATCCTCCCAAAGAGTTGTCCTCTCAGGTCATCGTCCATCCTTTCCTTCCCAGGAAGGTGGACAGCTCACTAGGAGACATCTACTTTATATCGGAAGGTGTAGGCCAAGAATCACCGAACACACACTCTTTTATTGACGATAACTCCGGACACTCGCATAAGACATACCTGACAGTTTCATCTTTCTGTTCACACATCCTGCATAGAGGTGTGTCCACTAGCCCCATAGTATGGAGGTGTTTCCTTAGTTGACAGTGGTCAGTCAGAAATCCTACTGTTAAACGTAGGTTTTTCCTGATATTCGCCAAATATTTCTTCGGTGCCAGCTTCCCAGGGTCTTCCAAGACTGTATACTTTGATTCCATCCCATCTCTTAAGGGATTGGGCATGGGTGTAACGTTTGGCTAGCTCCGCAATTGTCGAAGTCGTTATGCCGTAGGTGTTACTGGGTCCGAGTCCATTCCCACACAGCACAATACGTCCATTAGACGTCCATTTGATGTCCAATCTAAGTCCAAACGTCCTTGGACCTTGTTGAGCTCGATGAAGATCTCTACCACTGGTTGGAGCACTAGTGAGTTCGGGAAAATTTCCGGGTAGGTGTTGTGTGCTTCCGAATAAATAGGATACTGTCACTTGAGAAAACAGTAACTGGAGGAAAAGAAAGAATATAGATTTTGTGGAATGGAAGATAAAACCTCCATGAGGTACTACAAAATTTCTTGTTTAAACTGATGCGTAGGTACAGACATTTTAAATTGCAATAAATTAATTACAATATTTTGTTCCTTATGTTCCTTATGAATCTATCGGTGCATAGTATATTTGAATTGATTACACAATTATCTCAGAAGGCTTTAGCATACTTTTGTTCATTAGATACTAATTAATGAGTTGAGAGAATGTTAATTGGTACATTCTTCCTATTTCTCGACCTTCTTCACTATTTACTTTTTGTAACACATTATTAATTTGGCGAAAGCGTGTCTATAACGATCTCTATATCTAACCATATCATCGATTCGATATGTTCATGTTCTAATAATAATATTTTACCAATGTATTGGATTCCAACCTTGTTTTCAATAACGAGGCACATAAATTCAGATAAAATCTTGTCTACAACGACCGACAAACATTTCTAAATCCATTAAATTCACGTTCAACAAATCGAAGGAACTCATTTCCTAGACGCGGCACGAAAGAGAACCGGACTCTCGATTTTTTTCTCTCTTAATATTTCCATTTGAATCAACTCCTTTCGCCACACGTGATTGATAATCCTTTTTCTAACCTTTTTGACTCGTGCCGGGCTCATTCATTTCATC